>ML252624.1:7988-28190 GCA_005239495.1 Nicotiana undulata | reverse complement strand
TGAATAATTGAGATAACAAGATAAGGCATTTCAGATAATGAGAAATAAAACAAGTGATACGTACGATCAACTTACAAGGAAAGGCTATGTTTGAGATTAGTTACCTGTTTGTTGATTTCATGTCCATATACTTGCTGTATTTTCTCACATGATTTATTGCTCGGCGTGTGCCTTATTTCATTATGTACTGGACCTTAGTGAGTATATATTATACCTCTCGTCACTACTCTTTACGAGTTTAGACAGGATACTCATTAGGTACATATTTGTTTATATGTACTCATGCTGCACTNTGATCGCGGTGTCACTCCATACGGTGAGCTGTCTTCTTGGCGTCATCCTGACAGCACCTCTGGATCCTTCTAGTTTCATTTTGCTCATTCTTTTGTTCCAGACTGCGACTTGTATTTTTCTTTTGTATATATATATTTCAGTTGCTGTATCTATGTAGCCGCCCGTTGACACTGTGACGCTAGTCCTGGCACACACTTGTTGTAGTTATGTTGGGTTTCGGGGTTGTACATATTTGGCCTAGCTGTGGTTCAGCTTGTATCTACGGCCTGACCTCATATCGCTTTTATATTCCGCATTATAATTGTTATAAATTGTATATAACTGGAAATATCGAGTTCTGGGGTAGTATCTCCTAAGGATTCATAAGTTGGCTTGCCTAACCTCGCCGTTAGGTGCCATCACGACCTGAACCGGGTTTTGGGTCGTGACAAAGTGATCCTTCATCCTGTTCTTCCACTAGGAGTAATACTGGCCATTGAAGAGTGGAGGCCTAATAGTTGATTGTCCTTCCAAGTTCCCAGGTGGTGCACTCATCTTGATCTTTTCCTAAGGTGTTAGCCTCTTAAGGATAACCTGCTCTGATACCAATTGATGTTTTAGACTTCAATACTTCACAATATTTAGAGTTAATTGTGAAGTACCAAAATTTTCAAGTGTTGTCTTACTTGAAGAACCTGGTTCTTCTTAGTGTTCCAACTACTGCTGTTTGCGGAATAATAAAAGCAGTAAAGTAAAAACACATAGATTTTTACGTGGAAAACACCTGCCTCAAAAGGTGAAAAAATCACGACCTACTCCTCAGTAGGATTTTTTCAAACACTTCACTAAACACTGAGCCAACAACGGACTTACAAAATAAACTCTTTTGTAATCCTAGGACAAACTCTAATCCTCTTTGTATCCACTAGCATATAGCTAATTTCTACAGAATTCAAGCTAACTCTAACTTGAACAAGTTGTACCTATTACAATTTGCTTCTATGAAAGCTGTAAGATACAATATAAAAATCCCTACTACAATTCAACTAGACTCAAGACTCAAACGATGAAATTGTTTCTTCTAGTTGTCTTGTAGGTTCTACACAGTACTTCTGCTAGCAATTTCTCTGGGAATATTTGCTTTCAGAACGTAATTCGATTTTTGCTCTTTGTGCATGCACATATCATAAGAACAATCTGCAATTCATAGGAGTTAGTAGATAAGGAATTAATTAGAATCCTAATCCAACTCTTCAATGGTGAAAGAGTTCTAGTCAAACTCAACTCCTCAATCCTTCCTTATCTTTGATTATGTTCTTATTGAATAAGGAGTCCTTCTCCAATTTCGTTTTTGCAATCTTTTCGATCAGAAGATATCTCAATTTTATCAGAATACATTTATCTCCTGCATGTGCATCTCATGTGCCTTTAACTCTGCTGGTCTGTGTCACCTGTGATGGACCTGGTTCATCTGACCTGGTTCATCTCGGAGTTCCTTTGTCAATCTTCAAAACTATTTCTAGAATCAGTCGTTGAGTTTGTTGTTCAGTTTTGGTAAAACTTTTCCTGGGTGAAAGAGTTAAAATTAAAATCAACTTCCTTCCTTTGTTACTTTCCTTGTTGAATTCAACTTCTATCCTCTTATCAGTTTGCAATCTTTTCGTATTGGGAGACATTCTCTCAGTTATTTGATATTCAACAATCACTGATATCTCCTTGCTTTGTACAATTCCTTTGCCAACTGCTTCGATCAGATGTTACTGCTCTGATGGACCTGGTTCAACGTGTCATCATTTGTCAATCTTCAAAATCCATTCAGTACATGGGCCAACATAAGGTATCTATACTGGCTTACTCGAGCGGACAACTCGAGCCGAGGAGGTCCAATGTACCGGTAGCATTGCTTTCCGGCTAAGCTGGTGGTGATCCCCGCCTAAAACATGTGTGACTAAAATCCTTCACCAGATGACAATCACCTCAGCTATCTCAAAGAAAGCGGGTCATGTAAAGAAAATGCCTAATTTTAATTTCAAGAAGACTCAGAGGGGGTTCGTGAGAAGACAGGTTATATGTACAGTTCAACAATATCAAAGCGGTAAAAAGCGAACAGATAGCACATTAGCCAAAAATAAATCACCATGTTTACAAAATTAATAAAGCCAAATAAAAGTCAACATGTAAAGCTCGGATTCTGGTTATCCCCAGCAGAGTCGCCAGAGCTGTCACACCTCCTTTTTTCCCGAGGGAGGAATAAGGGAGTTTTTTCAATTTAAGTGACATTATTCGAAATGGGATTATTTTTTTTTTCAAAGTCGCCACTTGGATAAAATTTATGTTGTCCAAAGTCACCATATTATTTTAAATCCCAAATCAAGGAAATTTGACTCTGTTTTAAAGTTTGTGAAACCAGAAGACCGGGTAAGGAATTATGTTAACCCGGGAGAAGGTGTTAGGCATTCCCGAGTTCCGTGGTTTTAGCACGGTTTCTTTACAACTTATACTTGGATAATTAAGTTATTTAATTACGTGTTTTAGAACCAATGTGCATTTTAACTTTACTGCATCGTAACCACTTAATTATGAAATTACCTTGAAACGAGTCACGCGTACGTATACTCATTTATTTTGCTTTGTCAATATTAAGAATGCATGACCGAAGTTGCGCGAACGCATACCTCGATTTTATTCAAAAAACCGTAATCACGTCACGCGAACATGTACGCAATCACGATAGTAGTTTAAAAGCCGCACCTAAAAGCATTTCTACGAGTGTTTGATTAAGGAGTTTTAGTATACTAAGAATATTGGACCATCGTCACGTGAACGTGTACCATGGTTTGATTTTGGCATCACAACTATGTCATGCGTACGTGTACGCAATCACGATGATAGATTAAGTCGCGCCTAAAGCATTTTTAGGCATTTGAATTATTTTTTTAAACTAACTTGAGACTATTATAAGGCATGATTTGTGGAAGTTAGAATTGTGAGAACTCATATATGTTGTCATATCTTATCATATAAAATTGTCCAAGAACAGATTATCTCTGACCATTAGCAAGCAGAAACAATATATTAACACTAACAAGACGAAAGGAAACAATTATTTGACGTTAATAAGTTCCATAAAAGAAATAGACATTGATTCGTCTGATTAATTCTCTTGAAGAAATATTTTAGTGAAACAATTGGGTAATAAATCATGATTCTTTTGGTATATATTAAATTCATGAAAAAACCCAAACCAGCGGCTCTTAATCAAATATATTATTTATTAGTTGTAGGATGGAAGCACGAGTTATATTAAGTGTTGGTTGTAATAAACTTCCAATAACCATTGTTCTAAGTCTAAATCCCACGATCCACTAAATTGTAGTTGTAAAGTTAATAAAGAGAAAGCTGAAAATCAACATAATATCACAAAAAAAAAATTCAAACTAAGAAGGAATCACCACATAAACGTGCAAACAGTGCACCAGTAATATACGGCCAGTAACATCAACCAACAACGCAATGCACGAAATAAAGATCTAAGAGTAGAAATATACCTTATGTGAAGCAATTTCAGATTTGTAAGTATATGAAGAAACTTGTGCAAAGGAACACAGCATCGACAAACTCGTCAGAAACTGGACTAAAAGTCAAAACTTACTATCTTTTAAACCGGAACCTCGAATAAAACCCGACTCGTGGGATCCCTTGATGGAATTCAAGTACTCGACTGATTTCTCGCCGGAGTTTGGACAAAGAGTGAAGATTGACAAAAATTAATTAATACACTATCTATTTTTTGGCGTTGATGTGGTAGGTTGGGGACGGCAGATTTTTCCTTTGGAGAGGAGGCCAATTCACTAGCTTAAGGAATTAGGTCTTTGCTCATTTTTTTTGGTGAGGTGAAGTTGGGGCGAGGCACTTTTTCTTGCGGAGGTGTTGCTGCTGTTGGAGCTTCCAAAATCTGATAGAGGCCTTAGCTTGTGGTGTGAGGCTGCCGTTCCTTTTTGTCAAAGAGATGATGATCTCTTAGGGGGTTGCTATTGCTGTTTTTTTTCCTCTAGGTATTTGCGTGTGTGTATTCTTTCTATAAAGAAAATTGAGCAGTTTTTTTTGTTTTTGGTTGCATTCGGAGTGCGGAACATGGGTTTTGAAGTTGGAGGTTAGGGATGGTGGGGGAAGAAACGTGAAGGAGTGGGAAGTTTGGGAGGTTTTTATTTTAATTCCTTTTTTCGTTTTTTATTTTTTCAATTAATTTTTTTTCTAACCTTTTTGTCAAAGAAGATAAAATGCATATGTAATATATATATATATATATATATAAATTTTCTTCTATTTAAACATAGGAACACATCTTATATTCTAAGAATGTGAATATTTTTGTACCTTTTAATTTTCTTAAATAAAACCTATTAAGAGTAAAAAAAAATTAAAATATTAAGATTAGACCTAAAAGTAATATTTACATCAAAATAGTATAGAATTTGGGTGTGGTCAAAAATTAGTTGTTACAGGAGGTATACTTGAGCCCTTCTATGTTTTGTGTGTTAACCCTCCTAATTGCAGTCCTATGTGTTCTTATTTGTCGCCTAGTATTTTGCCTTTAAACCTGAGGGTCTTCCTAGAACACCCATTATAGGTCGAAGTCCTAAACTCCTCCAGGACTATTAGGAAGGGACGGGTAGCAGCATGCAATAGTTGTCGTTGACCAACACTCGTTTTAGTAACCTTTACGAGGTGGGAAGGGTAGATATGGACATGATGATCAGTGCGCTAATACCACGTGTAGCCCCTCTTTGACGAGTGACATACCGGGTATTGCATTGATGTGATCCATATAACAAACAACCTAGAACATCCCGTACCCCATATGCATGCTTAGAATGTAATTGTTTCAAAACCTTACTTCACTATGAAACATTTTCAAACTTAGTAACACATGTGTGCTTAGACTGCGAATCTTTCAAAACTACCTTCTTTTCTTAAACATTAATTGCCTATTTGTACAAATTCACAAAAGTTTTTTGGCCGGGAACCACAGTTGTGGATTCTGAGGGGTGCCTAACAGCTTCCGCTTGGAATAATTTCAAGCCATTACCCTATCTCTGGTTATCAAAACTTGTTTGTAAATGACCCTAAATAGGTTCCCTAAAACACCTTAAACTCGTTAGGTGGCGAATCTTCAAAACTTGCAAACCCCTTTCCCAAAAGGAAACGAGTTGTCCCAACAATGTCAAAACCCTTGACCGACCCCGAAAGGAGTTGGAAAAAGGGGGTGCGACAGCATGACGAATCTGCTGGGGATTTTAGGATTTTACCATTTTCAAACTTCTTTGTGATTTGTACCTCTCCCCGTTTTCCCTTTATGTGCAATTACTTATCTATTTCCTTCAAGCATTTAATTTTCTTCAAAAAGCAAACTGACATGTTTTCCTGTCTCCTTTCTTTGTAATCGCACTTCAAATTATAACTGTTGTATTTACTGCTTTCACAACGTGCAAATACATGCCTTTATTGCTTATTTGTTTCATAATCATACTCAACATCATATTCCAATTGTGCCAAAACAAAATCCTATAGAAACGCTTGATGAGTGGTTGCGCCCTTCCTATTTTATCACCCCTAACTTCGGAAAGGCTTATTTGTGGTAAAACTAGCCGATCAGCGGTGAAATCGACAATTTCGTGTCTTGATGCATGCATCATGATCAAACCTAGCTAAGCTTATGTGCCATCTGCACATCGCCTTTAAGATAGCCTTGTCCAAAGTCCATTGGGTTTCCATAAATCCCAATGGATATCATCACGTTATGTGCATTTATTTGGAGAACTAAATACTTGTATGCCGATCATTGATGTTAAATAGTCGAGTCTGGTGGGGGTAAGGGTCTAATCATGTTTGCCTTGCAGAAATATGAGGCACGAGGTCCCCAAATTCGGCATGGTTACCAACATCCACCCAAAACTTCTGAATTGGTGGGAGGACCTGCATTCTAGTGATAAAACACTCGTCAAGAAATATTTGGGCAATCTACTATCCCTCCTGGACATCCAGCCTAACAACATGATGATAGAGGCTGCCACTTTATTCTGGGATTGTGAGAGGGATGTCTTTCATTTTGGGGACATTGAACTGACACCGTTTCTAGAAGAAATAGGAGGACTGGCCGGTTTTGTTTGGGAGACTCCTGGGTTTCTTATGCCTGAAAACCGCACAGGCAAGGGTTTCTTAAAAATGATGGGTTTAAAGAAGAACACAGAGTTAGGGTGTCTGGAGGAGTCATACATCCCTTTTGACTACTCGTATGAAAGGTACGGCCACAGGAAATCATACCGTACCTTCCATGATGAATTTGCCATCACATCTTTGGGACACATTAATCGTAGGGTGTTCGTCTTCATTATTTGCTTCCTGGGGTTGATAGTATTTCCGACAAAGAAGGAAAGGATCTACACTAGGTTGGCTTTGGTAACCAAGACATTAATGGAGGGAATTTGGTGGGCAGACTTTCAGCATCGTTCCTATGATCATCTCAGACATGTATCTAGCCTTAGAACAATGCCAAAGAGGAGCAAAGGACTTCGAGGGCTGCAACTTATTACTACAACTCTGGCTTTTAGAACATCTCCAAAAGGGCTAGTACCGACAAGAGTTTCAGCGAAGGGCATGGGATGACCACACCACTTTCCATCATCCAAAGCGAATGACTTATATTCCTGACCAGTTTGGCCAGCCTGAGAATGCCAAAGAATGGGTAGAGTTCTTCGATAATCTGGCTGAAGAGCAAGTTCAATGGATGTTTGAGTTGTTTCTAGCAGAAGAGTTCATGTGCGGTCCAGAGTTGCACCATTCTTGATACTGATTTGTCTGAGAGGAACATATCCTTACGTCCCTCTCCGGGTTATGAGACAAGCGGGTAGAAAGCAAGTCATACCAAGGGTCGACAAGATGAGCCATTTTTTAGCTGACTTTCAAGAAGATGATAGTCCTCACAAGTGCCAATCCCAACACATGTGGCACTGTAAGATCGTAATGGAAAAAGACATAATTGAACCAGACAGATATCACACAGGTTGTACACCTTTCTATTCGGGTTGGTTAGAAGACAACTGGGATGGTCTAGGCAGGCCAGGGTTCATCCGAGGTCACAGGATCATAGATGAAAAGGCCGAGGCTCAGGTCAAGTATAATCAGTTGCGCAAGAGGATCCACGAATGCGAGAACAAGCACCGCGAGATACACGAGTCCAACAAGAAGTTGATTGAAGAGTGGAAAGACATGGCTGTCAGGGCCAATAAAAGGCTGGGGTACTTGGAACGAGGCATAGTCAAGATGGAGGGTAAATTCATCAAGAGGGTTGAAGACTGTCAAAAGGCTGAAGGGAATGAAGGAGGACATCTAGCCAGAGCATACCTACTACTAGGACTTCGCAAGCTGGGGAATCTGTTCGAGGGAATCAAAGATGCCGAATCTGGGGAAGGTCCTTCTGCGACCAAGTAAATAGGATTTCCTTTTCCGCTTTATCGATATAATAAGTTCAATGGCCATTAGTGATTTTAGTTTTTGCTCATTTAGTGTCGTTTTGGATTCGTCTATTTTTGCATTAATGAAATTATGCATTTTAGTATTTAAAGTTCTCCAAATTAATTTGTCGCTAGGCCTACCTCAGGCACAATGAGGTTCCCAAATTAGGACAAGCTTTATATTCTCGCACTGTGTGTTTAAATACTGCAAATACTTTTCATAATCCTCACTAAATTGGCTACCTTTTGTTTTTGTTTTTGTTTTCTTTTATTATTATTCACCTTCCCCAAAGGTTGGTTCGTGCACTCTGGCATCATCATCCTACCTCACAAGATCCATGGGCCCTCCACCCTCTCTTCCTTCTAGTCCTCCCAAAGGCAAAAACAAAGGCAAAAAGAAAATGGAAGATTCAGGCAACATCAGGAAAGAGAACATAATTTAACGAGTATAGGCCACTAACGGCTAGGGTGTTTGGGTTCAAAATGAGACTATGTCACAACTCGAACAGAAGTTTTTGAAATTCCAAAAAGAGCTTGATTAGGTTCGAAATCTGGAAAACCTATCATTCACCCTCAATGTCCCAGACGTCAACCTCCCCAACATCTAGAATCCAACACCTCCTCAAAATATCCCAAAGCAGAAAAATCATCCCACGGCTCATCATCACACCACTCCACCAAAGAATCAAACCCTTCCAACGTAATGCAATACCTGCCATTCTCCAAGAAGTACTCCACTCCTCATCCCAGAGCCACAAAACTCCACAAATTACCACCTTTACACCCATGCACCAGGCCATCACAACAACCCCATCTACGTGGAGACTATGCTGAACTCCACTCAACCCATACCATATACACCCAAGTATGGAGAGAAGGATCTGCTTATCAGGAACTTGGCTGAGGAACTTAAGAAGCTGACTAGCCGAGTTTGAGGCGTTGAAGGAAGCAAAGGAGTCGAGGGGCTTAACTATGAAGACCTCTACATACAGCCCGATGTCGAACTGCCCGAGGGGTATAAACCTCCTAAGTTCGAAATGTTTGATGGTACAGGTGATCCGAGGGTCCATCTGAGGACTTACTGTGACAAGCTGGTTGGAATGGGGAAAGACGAAAAGATTCACATAAAGTTATTCATGAGGAGCTTGACATCAAAGACCCCAGGAAATGGTCGAATTGGGTAAGCATGGCATCTGACTTCATGGATAGGTTCAGGTTTAATACATAGAACGCACCAGATGTGTTCTACATCAAAAATCTGAAGAAAAAACTCACAGAAATGTTTCGCGAGTATGTTACTCGCTGGAGATCCGAAGCTGCTAAGGTCAGGACCACCTTAGACGAGGAACAGATGAATAAGTTCTTTGTTCGAGCTCAAGATCCACAATACTATGAGCGGTTTATGGTGATTGAGAACCATAAGTTCTCTGATATTATCAAATCGGGTGAAAGAATCGAAGAAGGAATGAAAAGCGGTATGGTCACTAACTTTGAGGCCTTGCAAGCTACAAACAAGGCCATACAGTCCAGTGGTGTGTCCAAGAAAAGGGACGTGGGAGCCGTAATGGTTGCACAGAGAACCAAATCTTCACTAAAATATCAAACCTACCCGACACCTCCACTTACATATCAGCCAACTCAAAATTACTAAGCACCCTCACCTTCATACCAAGAACCACCACCAACATATCAATCACCCCCGCCACCTACCTATCAACCCACTTCACCCAGATATTCCAAGCCTGCTCCTGTCTACCACACCTATAACTCTCAACCATCCCACTATCAGTCACCCCCTGCTCGCCAAAATTTCTATAGACCTCGGCCTAAGTTTGACAGCAGACCTCCTAAACAATACACCGCCATCGCTGAACCGATCGACCAGCTGTATGAGAAATTAAAGGCTGCTATTTATATCACCCCCATCCTTGCTGTAACCCCTGAGAATCCTTCCCAGTGGGTTAACCCAAACAATTCCTGTGCATACCACTCTGGCAAAGAGACACACGATCAATGAATGCCGCTCCTTGAAGGATAAGATACAGTCCTTGATATACAATAAGATCATTGTAGCGAAGGAATCCGCTCCCAACATCCGCAACAATCCACTTCCGGACCATAAAGGCGGAGGCATCCACATGATTGAAGTAGAAGAAGATTGGGACCCCAAGGGGTTGATTGGGTTGATCATAGACGGTGATGACCCAAAGAAGCCAGCGGTTACTCTCAACCCAATCATAGTACAGATTCAGTTGTCTGAGGATGCTCAAGTAGATGTGTCTGTACCTTTTGAGTTTGAAGCAGCACCACCCACAAAGGCACCTGCACCAATTGAGGTCGAAGTCATGCCGCCGGCAAATGCGCCCGCATCTTTTGAGGTTGCAGTTCTGCCACCTAAGGCACATGTCCCGTTCGAAGTAAGGGTAGCAGCACCAATTACAGTGGCGATATCAACCACCCCACCCTTCTATACTAATGTTGTACCATGGGATTATGTAGATGAGGCAAGAAGGAAGGCAAAGCCAAGATTGAAGAATCTACTGCAGCACAGGATATGACAAGGACTGGTAGAGTCTATACGCCTTAACATCTGGCCGAGTCAAGTAAACAGGCTTCCAACAGGCCACCCATTATTGAGACGGGTCCAGATGACCTTTGGAGGAAGGTACAGGCCAAGGAGTATTATGTCATTGACCAGCTGAACAAGCTGCAAAATTTAGAGGCACACAGAAATGCTTTGTTGAAAGTGCTGAATGAAGCGTACGTGCCAAACAATATCACTAGTGGGGAAATGGACAATATGGTAGGCCAAGTGTTGGAGAGCCATAAGACCACCTTTCACGAGGATGAGTTTCCACCTGATGGGTTGGGTCACAACAAGGCACTACACATCACTGTGCAGAGTGAAGACTATTTCATCACCAGGATTCTAATTGATGAGGGATCCAGTCTCAATATTTGTCAGTTGACAACGCTCAAGAAATTGAGCAAAGGGCTGCACGAGATAAGATAAGGCTCAATGAACGTGAAGGCTTTCGATGGTTCGCAGAGGTCCACCATCGGCAAATCAGCCTCTGCTTGCAAATGGGGTCTACTTGGTTCGAAGTGGATTTCCAGGTGATAGACATATCGGCGTCCTATAACTTGCTATTAGGACGGCCGTGGATACATGATGCGAGGCTTTGGCATCAACGCTGCATTAGGCTGTGAAGTTTGAATGGAATCACCGATAAGTAATCATTCATGGCGACGGAAGCAACCCTATTTAGAGTCGCCAGACTATTTCGATGGTCAAGGGAAGAAGGAAGCTAGGTGGAGAAACTTACAACCATATTGAACGGGTCAATTCCATAGACAAAGACAAATGGTGGGATAGCAAGATCGCGAGCATGATCTCTCCTCGACCAGGTAAAGGGCTCGACAAGAACCTCCAAGGAATATCCAAACCCATAAAGATCAAGAAATATGGCACCAACTTCGATTTGGGATACGAATATACCTGGGAAGAAATCAAGAGTTGGTCGCCACCATGGCACGGTCCTTATTACCCACTGGAGCAACCGATACCGCATCTAGAGCAGACCTTCCATCAAGCCGATGTTATATGGGGGTCAGAGGAAGAAGAGGTACTTGTAGCATTGAGGAACCTATTCTTAGAAGACGATGACATGTATTGTTGTGTCGTTATCGAGAAGGAGGGGGAGGAAAGCCCTTCCATACATGTCGTAAGCAGAGGAGCGTATCTCAAGAACTGGACCATCAAAACAGCCAGAGCCCGACGAGCCTCGGGGTAACATGGCTAAACAAGCATTATTCATTGTCTTTCATTAAATGATTTCCCTTTTTGCATTTTCATTTCTGCAATAAGAGCTTCAATGTTCAAAACATTTATTCAATTTATCAAAAGCACTTTTAAGTTTTTATGAATCGATATTTATTACTATTTTTTTTCTCTCATTACTTTATCTATACATCATTACTATTACTTGTCTTGATGAACCAATGACTGTGACATGCAACGAGATAACGCAACAAACGAACATTGATTCAGAAGAAGATGATATACCTACCGAGACCGTCAAAGAAGTCGAGGATTTTGAAAATAGACCTAAGTCCAACCTGGACGAGACCAAAGTCGTCAACTTGGGAGATTTAGAAAATGTCAAGGGAACTCGCATTAGCATTCATTTGTCGCAGTCAGAGAAAAAAGAATACACTGAATTTCTAAAGGAGTATGAAGACATATTTTCATGGTCATACGATGACATGACTGGTCTGAGTACATCCATTGTTGCTCACAAATTACCGACCGATCCAATGTGTCCACCGGTAAAGCAAAAGCTCAGAAAGTTTAAGCCTGACATGAGTTTGAAAATCAAGGAAGAAGTCCCCAAGCAGATTAACGCCAAGGTTCTCAGGGTAGTCGAGTATCCGACATGGTTAGCCAACATCGTTCCAATGCTAAAGAAAGGTGGGAAGGTTAGAGTCTGTGTCGACTACTGGGATCTCAATCGGGCCAGTCCGAAAGATGACTTCCCTTTGCCAAACATACACATCCCGATTGACAATTGCGCCAAGCATGAACCACATTCATTCGTGGATTGCTTTGTTGGTTACCATCAGATCTGGATGGATAAGGAAGATGCTGAGAAGACGGCTTTCATTACGCCATGGGGAGTTTACTGCTATAAGATGATGTCGTTCGGCCTGAAGAATGCTGGGGCCACCTATATGAGGGCTATGACCACTATCGTCCACGATATGATACACAAGGAGATTGAGGTATATGTGGATGATGTTATTATCAAGTCCGAGAAATCTACTGACCACATACAAGATCTGCGGAAGTTCTTCAATAGGTTGTGGAAATACAATTTGAAACTAATCCCCGCAAAGTGTGCATTCATACAGGAAAATTACTCGGGTTCATTGTCAGGCGTCGAGGAATGGAATTGGATCCGTCAAAGGTCAAATCCATTGAAGAATTACCACCGCCAAGGAACAAGAAAGATATGATGACTTTCCTGGGGTGCCTTAATGTAACGACCCGACCAGTCGTTTTGCGTATTAGGATCCCGTTCCCCTAAATGAAACTTTCCATAGCGGCTTTTCATGATTTATGACCTGCGGGGATGGGTGGTTCGGGATTTGGGGATGTTTAGGGTGCTTTAGGAATACTTGGTTCCTTAAGGTTGGCCTATTTGGCCAAGTTTGACTTTGGTCAACATTTTGAGCAAACGACCTCAGAATCGAGTTATGATAGCTCCAGTAGCTTCGTATGATGATTTCGGACTTGGGCGTATGTTCGGAATGGGTTTTCGATGACCCGGGAGCATTTCGGCGCCATGAATGGAAATCAAGATTTCCTTAAGTTTGAAATTTGGTTTGGGACGTGATTTTATGTTATCGAGGTCCAAGTAGAATTTTGAGACCGGGAATAGTTCCGTTATGTCATTTATGACTTGTCTGCAAAATTTGAGGTCGTTCCGAATAGTATAGGCATGTTCGGTGCATTGAAGTGAATTCTAAAATTTTAAGTTCTTAAGTTTGATTCAATTTGGTTTTGGGGTTGAATTCTGAGTTTTGTTGTTGTTTTTCACGTTCTAGAAGTTCGAGCGAGTTCGTATCATGAATACAGACTTGCTGGTGCTTTTGGACAGGGTCCCGAGGGGCTCGGGTGAGTTTTGGACCCCCGGGAGCTAAGTTGAAAAACCAGATTTTTGTTGTCTGGTTTCCTTCTTCGAGACCGTGGAAAGAGGGTCGCGATCGCGGAGAAGGATTTGGGTGGGATGCTAATCTCTCTTCGCAATCGTGGGCCCCTGGTCGCGATCGTAGTGAAGGAAAATCTGGGCAGTTCCATTTATATACGGGATTTAGCCTCATTCCACCATTTCCATCTTCTTCCCCAAGCTTAGTGAGAACTTTCAAGAGGAGCCTTTCACCTAGTGTTTGAGGTAAGTAAAATTCTCCTTAACACCTAGTTTTTAATATCAATTCCTAGTTAATTTCTCTTCTAAATTATCAAATTCATGGAATTGGGTAGTAACTTTAGGGCTTTTGAAGAACTTGTGAATTTTCCGTTTAAAGCCATGAATTCTAGTAAAAATCATATAATTATGATCCTTAGGCTTTGGGTGAGTGATCCTTTCGAGAATGTTCAGAATCCGAACGTGTGGGCCTAGGGTTGAAATTTCAAAATCCTTCAAGAATGATGAATTTTGGGTTAATAGGTTAATTCTTCTTCCTTGATCATGAATTGATGTAATTATACTATATTTGGCTAGTTGCGAGCCGTCGAGGGTAGATTTCGGAGATTCCGGCGCATCCTTGATCCGAGAGGCGGTTTCGTTACGAGGTGAGTCTCATTTCCAACCTTGTAAGGGGGAAAATATCCCCATAGGTTCTTGATTGTTGTGTATTCGTGTTGTGGGGGCCACGTACGTACCAAGTGACTAGAGTCCGTGTGTAGCGACTATATTTCTATGTCGGGTAGATTTAGGATTCACAAACATGCCTCTATGTGCCTATTTGTACCTTTGTATGTGTTACGAATTGTATAGTACTGCTGAAATTATATGGAAATGTAAAACATTGTGATTTGAATCCCAGTCGATTACCCGTGGTATTGGCATAGTCCTGTTGAGTTCACTTATGAGTTGGTACACATATGTACATATATATGCACTTGTTA
The DNA here is from genome assembly GCA_005239495.1 of Nicotiana undulata. Classification (NCBI taxonomy): domain Eukaryota; kingdom Viridiplantae; phylum Streptophyta; class Magnoliopsida; order Solanales; family Solanaceae; genus Nicotiana; species Nicotiana undulata. Next base: position 13,712 of record ML252624.1, on the reverse strand, counting down.
TCGAGTCAGCAAACGAGTCGAAGGTATGATGCGCGGCCATGGGTTAGCTTATTATTATCGAGTCAGCACACGAGTCGCAGGTATGATGCTCGATCGTGGGTTAGCTTATTGTTATCGAGTCAGCACACGAGTCGTAGGTACGATGCGCGATTGTGGGTTAGCTTATTATTATCGAGTCAGCACATGAGTTGCAGGTATGATTCGCGATCGTGGGTTAGCTTATGACCTCAGTCCTTATGACCACCTTACGACTCCGGCCGATTGTCTTTTCCTGGTATGTGTATGATCACTTGAGTTCTGTTTCGCTTATAACTGGACTGTCAGGTATTGGTTAAGAGGAGATGTTAGTACTTTGCTGTTCATTTTTCAGTTATTACCTGGATTACATTATTTGCTATGCACTTGTTGTTTATTGTCTTACATGCCTATTGCTTTAGCCATATCTTGTTATATATTATACTGTTGGACCTTAGTGAGTATCTAGTCGACCTATCGTCTCCTTCGAGTTTAGACAGGATACTCACTGGGTACATATTTATTTATGTACTCATGCTGCACTTCTTCTTCTGTACTTGACTGTATAGGTCCGGAGGCTGGTACATCTGATTATCAGGCCGGAGCTAGGTACTGACTTGAGTTAATTCGACTTCCCGGTGAGCTGCTCTTCCTGATGATCCCTGGCAGCGCCCTGAAGTTTCCTTTTGTCATTTTCCTGTTTACTTCATTCAAACTATGGGATTGTATATATTATCCTTGTATATTCAGATAGTTACCTGTGACACTCGTGACACTACACACACACGCAGCGTTATTTTTTTTTGGGTTTTGGCTGTTATACACCTGTGTACTAACTTTTGGCCACGCATCCTTACAGCTTTTTTATTTATTGACGGATTATCATTTTAGTTATAACGTTTAAATTTCTATAAACTGGTAAAACAATGAAATATTCAATCAGTCGGGAAAGGTAATATTAGTGAGTATCTGTTGGCTTGCCTAACCCCGTAGTTAGGCGCCATCACGACCTGTGTAAGAATTTGGGTCGTGACACTTAAGTACATCAGCCGGTTCATAGCAGAGTCTACAGTTATATGTGAGACGATCTTCAACATGTTGAAGAAGGACGCCGCAACCAAATGGACCGACGATTGCCAAAAGGCTTTCGACAGGATAAAGGAGTACTTGTCAACACCACCTGAGCCAGGTAGACATTTACTACTCTACCTTGCAGTGTTAGATGGAGCTTTCGGCTGCGTTATGGGGAAACATGATGAAACATGAAGAAAATTGAAAGCCATTTATTATCTCAGCAAGAAGTTCACTCCGTATGAGGCTCGGTATCCTCTATTGGAACGCACCTGTTGCACTTTGACTTGGGTAGCCCAGAAGCTGAGGCATTACTTCTGTGCCTATACTACATATTTCATATCGAGGATGGATCCCTTGAAGTACATCTTTCAGAAGCACATGCCCACTGACAAGTTGGCCAAGTGGTAAATCCTGCTGAGTGAGTTCGACATTGTCTATGTGACCCAAAAAGCAGTCAAGGGACAAGCACTGGCAGACCATCTTGCTGAGAACCCTGTAGACGGAGAACACGAACCCCTGAAAACGTATTTTCCCAATGAAGAGGTATCATTCATAGGAGAGGACATTCCAGAATCCTATGACGGTTGGAGAATGTTCTTCGATGGAGCGGCAAATTCAAGTGAGTCGGCATTGGAGGTGTCCTGAAATCAGATACTAGTCAACACTATCCGGTATCTGCTAAACTCAGATTCACCTGCACCAACAATATGGCGGAGTATGAAGCTAGCATCTTAGGGCAAAATATGGTCGTTGGTATGAACGTCCAGGAGCTGTTAGTGATCGGTGACTCAGACTTGCTCATACATCAGGTGCAAGGAGAGTGGGAAACTAAGAATTCCAATATACTACCGTACCTGCACCACGTGCAGGAATTGAGAAAAAGGTTTACAAAGACGGAATTTCGGCACGTCCCCAGAATCCAAAACGAGTTCGCTGATGCTTTGTTCACTCTGTCTTCTATGATTCAGCATCCAGATAAGAATTTCATTGATCCCATTCTAGTGAAGATCCATAACCAACCGGCTTACTGTGCCTATGTTGAAGAAGAGGCAGACGGAAAGTCGTGGTTCCACGATATCAATGAGTATTTGTCGAAAGGAGAGTACCCTGAGCTTGCAAATCACACCCAGAAACGTAGGCTGCAGAGATTGTTCAACAATTTCTTTCACAGCAGGAGGAATCCTGTATAGGAGGAATCCTGATTTGGGATTATTAAGATGTGTCTACGTAAAGGAAGCATCCAATCTACTAGAGGAGATTCATGCTAGGACATGCGGCCCGCATATGAACGGTTTTATTTTGGATAAGAAGATACTATGAGTGGGTTATTTCTGGATGACCATGGAAACAGACTGCATCCAGTATGTCCGGAAATGCTAAATGTACCTCCAAATGAGCTCAATGCAACAAGCTCACCATGGCCGTTTGCCGCCTGGGGCATGGACGTCATTGGACCAATCGAGCCTACCGCCTCCAACGGACACAGGTTCATCCTGGTAGCAATTGATTATTTCACTAAATGGGTTGAAGGAGCATCCTACAAAGCAGTAACTAAGAATGTCGTGGCATACTTTGTCCGCGACTGCATTGTTTGTCGGTTCGGAGTTCCAGAGTCGATCATCACTGATAATGGTTCCAACCTCAACAGCGACCTGATGAAGTCTATGTGTGAGACTTTCAAAATCAAGCACAAGAATTCCACAACCTACAGACCTCAGATGAATGGAGCTGTAGAAGCCGCCAACAAAAACATCAAGAAGATACTGAGGAAGATGATAGAGAAGCACAAGCAGTGGCATGAGAAGCTATCATTTGCTTTGCTAGGATACCGCACCACAATTCGCACATCAACCAGGGCAACCCCTTATATGTTGGTTTATGGTACAAAAGCTAAGGTAGAAATTCCTTCCCTAAGGATCATACAAGAAGCTGAGCTCAGTGATGTAGAGTCGGTGAAGAGCCGTTATGAGCAACTAGCCCTCATAGACGAGAAGAGAATGAATGTAGTATGCCACGGGCAACTTTATCAAAATAGAATGACCCGAGCTTTCAACAAAATGGTCAAACCAAGACAGTTCACACCAGGGCAGCTGGTATTGAAGAAGATCTTTCCACATCAAGATGAAGCCAAAGGGAAATTCTCTCCCAATTGGCAAGGTCCGTAATATGGTTCATCGAGTATTGACAGGAGGAGCTCTCATACTTGCAGAAATGGACGGAGAAGTCTGGCCAAAGCCAATCAATTCAGATACAGTCAAATGTTACTATGTGTAATCTTTATGCTTTCCTTATATGATGTAATTGAACTACGCCAGACCTGATTCCCGTTTAAGAGGGGATACGTAAGCAGCCCTATGGGTTCGGTCACAATTCAATAAAAATTTCATTTTCCCCGCAATGGGAAACTGGGGTAGAATTTTTAGGAGGACCCTCAAAATTCCGTAGCGTGAGAGGTTTCAATGTCTTGAGTTGTGTCACGGTCGTTGGTTCATCTAAACTTTTTAAATATATGTTTATACTGTATTTTTACAAAATCATGCATACTTATTCTTGAAACAACCTTGTTTAGCAAACCCTACCCCAATGATACGAACAGATCAAGCTGAACGAGTCAAGAAAAGGCAGCAGAGGTGCGAACTAACCTCCCCCATTTACAGAACTCACGATTTTTCTTTGGATGCAGGCACTAAGATTGCAAACTCCCGAGCATATTATCCGCCCGAAGGACAGATACTATTCAAAGACACGATTCTTAAAACCGTCGCACCTGCCGACATTTATTATCAACATAAACAAACGATGCTTCATTATCGCAACGCTCACCATAGTCGCCGAACCGCAATTTATTACTAGCTAAGAATCTACTATCATTCATTAAAGTTTGCATCAGGCTACCTTTCTGCCTTCCGAGACTAAGCTCTATCTCCATCTGCATCTGCATAAGGCTACCTTTCTGCCTTGCGTGGTTATGCTCTACCTCTATTTGCATAAGGCTACCATTCTGCCTTCCATTTGCATAAGGCTGCCTTTTTGCCTTTCGAGACTAAGCTCTGTCTCCATCTGCATCTGCATAAGGCTACCTTTCTGCCTTCTGAGGTTAAAATCTACCTCCCTTTGCGTAAGGCTACCCTTTCTTCCTTCCATTTGCATAAAGCTACCTTTATGCCTTTTGAGACTAAGCTCTGTCTCCATATGCATCAGCATAAGGCTACCTTTCTTCCTTCTGAGGCTAAGCTCTGCCTCCGATTTACTTTTTCATCGCAAGCATTATTTACTTTGCTTTTCTTTTGGGCTAAGCTCTGCCCTTCAATTCACAAGACTAAGCTTTGTCTTGTCCGCATCGCATTATTGAATTTCATGGGCTGAAATATCGTCGACCTATCCAAAGGCGTCATCATTCGGAGGCACCGTCTTCATGGCCCGAGAACACTATGTCATGGCCAGAGGATCCCTTTCAATTTTGCATATCATAACTCAAAGGCTTCATCGTTCGGAGGCACCATCCTCATGGCCTGAGAACATCATTTCATGGCCTGCGAATCCTACATCAGACAATTCATGGCCCAGGACGTCATGGTCCGAGGACGTCATCCTTAACCGTCCGAAGACAACATTCATAGTCTGACGGGAACTTGCATCATGTTGAACTTTACACATAATATATGCTTGTATTTCTTATTTGCAGGGAATCCGGCAGGCGACGACTATCTTAGAAGGAGCGGTCCCGCTCCAGTTTTCATAACCATTCCCGTAAACCGTTTATTCATCCAACCCTATATGATGCGTCCGTTCTTGTAAAAACTCCATCGGTATACTCTGTTGATGGCTCCTAAACTACATACGGCCTGATTCCTGTAAAACCAGGAATATGTAGGCAACTCAGAAACCAGGGTGCGACCTAAATCTCTTCAAACTTTTTCGCTTGGTCAAAATTGGCCATCATATCTTTACCCGACAACTCTTTCATCCTCCCCGGGTAAAGAGGGGCAGTTGTTGATACCCAATTTTTCCTCAAATTATTTTAAATTCTGCATATATATCTTCAAAAACAGGTTTTTATAACAACTGGTATTTTTCTATAATTTTTCGACTTTTTTATTAATTTATTTTAATTTATCCAGTATTTTTATCTCTAATAATTAATCATAACTTGCATTAAAAATGATTTCAAAAGCATTTCTTGATTTAATATATCATTTTTTTGTCCTATTAAGACCAAGTTATTTCACAATTAGTCAAATTGGCACTATTTGGCTATAATTGCAATGACTTTGCAATTATAGATTAATTATATGTTTTATGTCATTTTACTCAACAATTAGTCATTTATATTTTTAAATACTCACTAATCATTTCAATTTAATTTGTTAAGCATAAATCTCAATTTTTATAATTATTAACTATTTTTATAAATTATTTTATCTATTTTTTAATGGGTATTTAACAATTAGCCACTTTTAATTTTAATGCTATCCTATTTAATCCGGACCCCTAACCCAATAAAGTAGCCTAGTTACCCAACCCAAACTTGAAATCCTACCCGGCCCAATCCCTTGTTCGATCTGAGCCGTTGATTAATTCAAATCAACGGCCCAGATTAATCCTTACCATATTAATTCCTAAACGACTACCCCC
>ML252621.1:5099-22049 GCA_005239495.1 Nicotiana undulata | reverse complement strand
ATTAGGATTGGCCAAAAGAGTTAAAATAATTTGGAGCTAAAATATGGCCATAGCCCGAAACACCTTGTCTTTAGACTAATGAAACCCGCTTCTAGGCAATCCTTTAGGTATAGACATGCCTTTAGTTTGAAATTGGATAAAAATCGACAATTACCTCAAAATTATCCTAAACTACACTCGGGAGTGGCAACTCATGCCCCCGACTCTCAACTCAAAACATTAATAAAATGAACATGGTAATCACGGGCGCATTTCATGTGACGTGATTGGCCATGTGCGCAAAAACAACAAGTGCACGTCATCGTGGCTTGTTTAAGATAAATCCATAAAACGTCCTAATTGATCCTAAAAACTACAACGCTCTTTCAAAAATAGAAAACATAAAGAACGATCGAATATTGCCTCAAATAGGCATTATAAATTGTCATGACCAGTAGTCTTGACCATATAATCTACACTCGGGTGCGACAACTCATGTCCCCGACCTCAACTTAAAACTATATTAAAATCACGTGTCGCAATTACGGGTGCATTTCATGTGGCGTAATTGTAACATGTACAAAGGCATAACGGGTGCACGTTCTCGTGACTCGTTTTCAAGATAAATTCATACTTATCAAAAGCGGCTAAATTTCGAAGAGTTTAAAGATGCAATAGGCTAGAACACGTAAATAATCAGATAATATAGGCCAAATGNTGGCGACTCTGAAAAAATTAATAAAAATCCCAAAAATCGAATAATGTCACTTAAAGTGGAAAAACTCCTCATTACCCCTTTCATTAATATACACGGGGGGTAGTGGAAAAAGGAGGTGTGATAGGAAGCTCCATCTGCTGCATCAAACCACCGGGTCTCCGGTGCTCGTACTTCACCTGCTGACATTTCAAGAATCGAGCTACATATGCCACAATATCTTTCTTCATCCTCCGCCACCAATAATTCTGCCGCAAGTTCTTGTACATCTTTGCGGCGCCCGGCTGAATGGAATACCGGGAACTATGGGCCTCCTACAATATCAACTCACGAAGGCCATCAACATCAGGCACACAAATACGACCCTGCATCCTCAAGACTCCATCATCATCAAACGAAACCTGCTTGGAACCTCCGTGCCAAACCGTACCCCTAAAGACACATAAATGACGATCATGCTTGTCTCGAATACGATCATACAATGAAGAACAGGCCACAGTATAAGCCAAAACACTGCCCATCTCTAAAAAATCTAATTTCATGAATCGATTGGCCAATGCCTGAACATCTAAAGCAAGCAGTCGCTCCCCGACCGGAATATAAACAAGACTACCCATGCTGGCTGACTTCCGGCTCAAAGCATCGACCACCACATTGGCCTTCCCTGGATGATATAATATGGTGATGTCATAGTCTTTCAACAACTCCAACCATCTTTTCTGCCTCATATTCAACTCTTTTTTCTTGAACAGATACTGCAAACTCTTATGATCCGTGAACACCTCACACGACACACCGTACAGATAATGCCTCCAAATCTTCAGCGCATGAACGATGGCTGCTAACTCTAAATCATGAACTGAATAGTTCTTCTCATGAACCTTCAGCTGACGTGAAACATAAGCTATAACCTTGCCATCCTGCATCAACAATGCACCAAGTCCAACCCGTGAAGCATCACAATACACGGTATATGGCCCTGAACCTGTGGGCAAAACTAACACCGGTGTCGTGGTCAAGGCTGTCTTGAGCTTTTGAAAGCTCGCCTCACACTCGTCTGACTACCTGAACTGGGCACCCTTCTGAGTCAACCTGGTCATCGGGGCTGCGATAGATGAAAAGCCCTCCACAAACCGGCGATATTAACCTGCTAAGCCCAAGAAACTCCTTGTTCCCGTGGCTGTAATGGGTCTAGGCCTGTTCTTGACTGCCTCTAATTCCTTATTAGTTGTTCATAGCCAATTACAAAATTGTCAACTAACTTCACGTTAACAAAGAAAATCTCCTTTCCAACCTTCACAATACCGATAACGAGATACGATGCTTGAAGACCTCATAATTATATACCCGAATTAACGTGTCTCATTTAATGCCACATGGGTGGGCACCTTCCTTGTAGGTCGCATCTCAATAATTATAACACGGATTTGACAAATTATGCATAATTAATTAATTAATTTATTAATATTACTATTATTATTATTATTATTATTTTATAGATAAATATTTTTTTTGAATAAGTATAACAAGCATGACTCCCTACCAGTACTATAGTAAAAATTTTAATTCATAAGAGAGAATCTAAACACAAGAATTTCTATCACAAGGATATCATCCTTACATAACTTCCACCGTGACTCGTAGCCTGATTTAAATATACCAAATCATATTAACACGCGAGGATCTCGTCCTCAATTCTGAATCACAAGTAATATGCATATCGTGCCAATCAAAACATTCCATTTCCTTCCTTTAAATATTTTCTGTTAAACAAAATTACAACACGTAATGATAGACACAATTATCTCCATAGAATTTCTAAATACAAGTATTCACATAAGTAGATTTTTGAGTTACGAAGCTCACCCGAGAGTGGAGAATATTAGAAGAATTTTTATTAGATACGCATAACCAAATTAAGTTTAGGAAATCATCACTTTATAATAATTATAGCTTGTTCTTGTAATGACACTATTTATGTGATGACCCAAAAGGTCATCTTACGTAAATTTAATAATGACTGTGTTCTGAGGCCCCAAAAAGCCTCCGTTAATCTCACCTCGACATACGTGCGCAGCCCGGGTGCGTAGCCGGGAAGCCTTTATGTGGAAACTTGATCAAGTGTTGAATTTATGAGAATTAATTGAATAAAGTTGACTTTGGTCAATATTTTTAGTAAACGGACCCGGACCCGTGATCTTACGGTCCCGGAGGGTCCATAGGAAAATATGGGACTTGGGCGTATGCCCGGAATCGAATTCTGAGGACCCAAGTCCGAGAAATGAATTTTTAAAGAAAATTGTTTTCTGAAAAATAATAAAGGCTATGAAAATGAACCTCGATGTGAAACCTGCGCTACCGGGCATGTGTTATAGTTCCGGAGCCCGGAACAGGTTCAATATGTATTATTTGAGTTATCTATGAAATTTGGTAAGGAACGGGCTTGATTTGAGATGTTTCGGATCAAAAATGAGAAATTGAGAGTTAATGAAGTTTTGAGGATTTTCATAGAATTTGAAATTTGGTTTGGAACGTGATTTTATGTTATCGAGGTCCGAATGTGATTCCGGGACCAGGAATGGTTCCGTTATGTCATTTATGAGTTATCTGCAAAATTCGATGTCATTCCGAGTCGTATAGGTCGGTCTGACGCATGTTTATAGAGATCAAGAACTTGAAGTTTCTTAAGTTATGGTTTTAGGGGTTTTGGGGTGTGATTTTGAGATTTAGCATTGTTTTGGGTGTTCCGAAGGCTCGAGCGAGTCCGTATTAGGATTTGGGACTTGTTGGTATATTTAGACGAGGGTTCGGGTGGGTCCGGGTGCCTCCCGGACCTCGCACGAGGCCAAAAACCAGCTAAAACACTGCTGGTACAGCTGTTGCTGGTGTGACCGCAGGTGCGGTTGCCCAGCCGCAGGTGCGGGACCGCTCCTGCGGTCCTAGCCTCGCAGGTGCGGAGGTTCCGCAAGTTCAGTTTTTTTTCCGCAGGAGTGGGACCGTAGGTGCGATCCCCAACCCCGCAGGTGTGAACCCAGCTCCCCCGACCATTTTTCGTAGGTGCGTCCATTTCCTCGCAGGTGCAGAAACCCCTGTAGGAAGCCTGTATTTAAATGTCAAAACTCGGGATTTCTTCATTTCCTTCATACCAAAAACCCCATTAGAGACTTGTGAGCTTGGGAGGAGCACACCACGACCTAGCTACTGTTAAGGTAAGTTAATTCCTTCCTAATACTAGTTTCATGCATGAATAATTAATGGGATTACCTACTAAATTAATGGAAAATCAAGAATTGGGTAGAAAATTTAGGGCTCTTAAGAAATTGGCGTATTGTCCGTTTAATGCTATGAATTCAAGTAGAAACTTCATATTAATGATCCTTAGGCTATGGGTGAGTGATTCCTCCGAGAATTTTCGGGATTCGAGCATGCGGGCCCGGGGTCGAATTTTAGTATTTTTGGAAGAATGATAGAAAATGTATAATTAGGCTTTGGAAATGGCTTATTGAGTAATTATTGATGTTGATAAATCAATTATATCTAGATATTATCGATTCGAAGTTGGATTCGAGAGGAAAGGCTGTGATTGAGGCTTGACTTGCATTTTGGAGCCGAGGTAAGTGTTTGGCCTAACCTTAGCTTGAGGGATTAGGTATAGAGTCTTATTTGCTATGTGTAATTCATGTCCAACGTATAGGCGGGGTGACGAGTGCCTATATGTTGCGGTCAAGCATGCATGTGAGTCAATTGTGATGAATCGTACCGTGTTCTTAATATTCTCTATGTACTATGAGTAATTGGTGGTTTAGAAGTGATACCTTGATGTTGTTTCATGACATGGGGAGTTATTGTGTTGTTTGTTTCAGTTGAGGCTTTTACTGTTGAAATTATATTTCTGATGCGAGGTTTGTTATAGCTGAGTCCCTTGCCGGGACGATAGTATTTTATAGAGTATCTCCATACACTTGAGGCTTCTTATTGTTGATTTTCACATTATATTGTTGATCGTTTATTATTTATCGCACGAGGGGACATGCCGTGCTGATTGTTTATTATTTATTGCACGAGAGGACATGCCGTGCTGAATGTTATTATTTATCACATGAGGGGACATGCCGTGTTGATCGTTTATTATTTATCGCACGAGGGGACATGCCTTGCTGATTGTTATTATTTATCACACGAGGGGACATGCCGTGTTGATCGTTGACTATTTATTGCACGAGGGGACATGCCGTGCCGAGTGATTGCGAGATTACGCACGAGGGGACATGCCGTGCTTCTTTGCTGTTCACTATCTGTTCTGAGACGTTAGATTCCTGCTTTTACTTGCTACATTTCAGTTATTACCCTGTTCTATTGTGCTAGCATTTTGTTGCCCCTTTTACCCCCAGCATGTTCTCCCCGTATCTGTTTTACTTGCTTATCTCCGTCGATATTTTCCTGTCATTATATAGAATTGCACAGGTACATATATTGTTGTCGGTCCTAGCCTCGTCACTACTTCGCCGAGGTTAGGCTCGGCAGTTACTCAGTACATGGGGTCGGTTGTACTGATGCTACACCTGCACTTCTTTATGTTGTGTAGACTACGCAGCCGGACTCGGTGGTCACTAACGGTCGGAGCATTTCATCAGTTCATACATGAGACATCGAGGTAGACCCGCAGACGTTCGTGGGCCTTGGTGTCACCTTCTACCCTTCACTTTCAGCTCTGTCTTATCTTATAGTTTCAAAGGCAGTCATATGTACTTATTTTAGACCTTTGTATTTAGTAATCTCTTAGACAGTTCGTGAGTATGTGACACCAGTTCTGGGTTATATTTATGGGTTTTACTTCGAGGCTTGCTATATTATTTTTGTACTTTTGTTAACTTTCATATTGTTAATTATAGATGCCTTTGTCATCCTATTCATTTTAGTTGTTAATAAGATCATTCAGTTCAAACGTTGGCTTGTCTAGCGGGTTCAACGTTAGACGCAGTCATGGCCCGAAGGTGGGATTTTGGGTCGTGACAGTTTAATGTAACGACCTCATCCATACCATAGAAAATATATCCACGGGCTGGGTCTCCACCTCTAGGAATCTGACCTCCACTTTCGACATTACGACTCTTTTTTTCCCCTAGCTGGTCATGTAGATGAGTTGTAACTGCAATGGGTCACGTAGCTTGAGTGCTCTGATGAATATGACTCTCCCAAGTCTAGGACAATTTCTACCACTAGCCGACATAAAGTATCAACTTGCCTTGAGTCGCACAAAATTTTATAGTCATAAATGAGTCCTTTAATGAGTCCGTGGACTTGCCCTCTGGCTAGATGAGTCGAAGTAGGAGTATGACGGGCTAACTTATCGAACATGATGGCATATTCTGACACCGTCATATGACCTGACACAACCGTTCAAACCTTATGCGCCACGTATTATGGAGAGTCCAAGAACATCTAATTCAGAAGCATTTATGAGAACTGAGTCAAGTAATTGATGTTGCGTTGGCTGGTCATCCTCTTCGTAGGCTTTCCACAAACACCGGCGGCCAATTTCTTCTTTTACCCTGTGGACTCAACACTGCTGAGCTACCCCTTTTATTCATATACTTTTCATTATTATTTTGGGGTAACTCTCATCTTTATTTCCACACAATGATCACAAAAGTAGAGCTCAATACTGATAAATCTTGGCGCGAACTATGTAGTCTAGAAGCTTGCTAATCATTGTACTCCCTTTGGAGCACCCCAAAATCCGCAACCGTGACTTCCGCGCTGAGTAGACCTTCTGTAGATTTATAGTTGTTTGAATAACGTATTTGGTACTGAAGTATAGGGTTATTAAGGAGGCAGACGTACCGAAATTCCCAGCTTTATCTCTTGAAAAATCTCCGGCCTTATACATTCCAAGACAAAATCGATATAACACATGGCTTCACAATGTATTCCTTGACAATAGACTTCCCCACTTAGTACAAAGTCATAGGTCACAATACTTGATAATCCACATGTTAAACTTCACAGCTCATATAAATCAACCCCGATGCTTTCAACTATTCCATTGTTATGCAATACAGGAGTAACTATAAATCCTTCTGGAATCTGGACGAGTCCAACATGTACCGACTGATCTAGAACCTTTGTGTCTAGATCCACTTGAGACTGTACAATAGGTGTTGATGTCCGAGCTTTAGACTGAGCTCTGCTTCTGTCTCTTCCCCTAATCGGAGCTGTCACTGGGGCTTCATCTCTAGTCGGGGTTAGACGCTTTGCGTGTTATCGAGATTTGTGAGAGGACAAGAGTAGGGAAGTTCAATCATCAATGGTATAATAAATTTGCATAATGGAGTAGAATAGAAGGGAAATTGTTCCTAACTTCAGAGCCTCTGAGAGATAAGTACACACGTCTCCATACCGATCCCTCAGACTCTACCAAATTTGTCCGTGAATTGTGAGACCTAAACAACCTAGTGCTCTGATACCAACTTGTCACGACCCGAAATGCCCACCATCGGGAATGTGATGGTGTCTAACGTTGAACCCGCTAGACAAGCCAACGTATTTAATCATATTTATTAAAAAATCGTTACTATTAAACGATAACGGGTAATAATCAACTTTCCATAAATAGAAGCTTTAAAAATAACATCAGAATAAGGGAATACATAGCTAAATCCACGAACTTAACAAAATACTTAAATTAGCCAACCCGGATCTTTGGAGTCACAACTCACAGACCGTCTAAGAATAGTACACAAAATAGTCTGAAAGAAATAATACATATGTTTCTGAAGTACAAAAATCATAAATCAAATGGAATAGGGAAAAGGACGCCAAGGCCTGCGGACGCCAGCAGGTCAACCTCAGTGTCTCCGGTGGACTGAAGGAAGCCTCCTCGCGCTAGTGTCCAAAGGGTCCGGTACTGGAATCTGGGCAAAAGAGCACAAAGTGTAGTATCAGTACAACCGACTCCATGTACTGAGTAAGTGTCGAGCCTAACCTTGGAGAAGTAGTGACGAGGCTAGGACACGACAAATAATATAACCGGTGCAGTTTAATAATATATAAAAGAAACAACGACGAGAAGTAAACAATTAAGTACATAAAACGGGGAAGAACATGCTGGGGAAAAAGGGGTAACAATTACTGAAATGACAAAACGAGGCAACAGTTTTAAATATCAAAAATAATAACGAGAATTAATAACACGAAATAAACAAGTGAAAAGAAACGGTACGACATGTCCCCTAGTGCTAAAGTATCACAACACGACACGAAATGTCCTCTCGTGCATAAAACATCACAATCACGACACAGAATGTCCCCTCGTGCATAAATATCATCAACACGGCACAGAATGTCCCCTCGTGCATAAATAATCATAAACACGGCACAGAATGTTCCCTCGTGCATAAATAATCATAAACACGGCACGACATGTCCCCTAGTGCTAAAGTATCACAACACGACACGGAATGTCCCCTCGTGTATAAAACATCACAATCACGACACAGAATGTCCCCTCGTGCATAAATATCATCAACACGGCACAAAATGTCCCCTCGTGCATAACTAATCATAAACACGGCACGAAATGTCCCCTCGTGTATAAATAATCATAAACACGGCACAAAATGTCCCCTCGTGCATAAATAATCATACACACGGCACAGAATGTCCCCTCGTGCATAAATAACAGAAACATGGCACGGAATGTCCTCTCGTGCATAAACAACATAAACATGGCACGAAATGTCCCCTCGTGCATGAATAACATAAACATGGCACGGAATGTCCCTCGTGCATAAATAACATAAACATGGCACAAAATGTCCCCTCGTGCATAAATAACATAAACCTTGCACAGAATGTCCTCTCGTGCATAAATAACATAAACATGGAAAGGAATGTTCCCTCGTGCATAAATAATATAAAACAACAATTTGGCAAGAAATCATCAATAAGAAACCATAAATGCAAAGGAATAATACCGTCCCGGCAAAGGACACAGTTATAACCAATCTTCCACAAGTGTATAAGTTAACAAAATATTTCGTCAACCGAACAAATACTCAACAACGTTCACAACCAAGAATTTCCATCAAATAAATAACCACCAAATTGATATTAATTCCATAACACAATAAACCTCAATGGAAAATCACATAATTTCTAATATTCGACTCACGGACATGCTTGACCACAACATATAGGTACTCGTCACCTCACCTATACGTTGGACATGGAATAACCACGAAGCAAATAAGACTCAACACGTATTCCCTCAAGCTAAGGTTAGGCCAAACACTTACCTCGATGCCACGAACACAATTCAAGCCTCAACTACCGCTTTACCTCTTGATTCCACCACCGAATCGTTCGTATCTAGCCACAAGTTACTTAATTATATCAATAACTACTAAATGAATCAAATCTAATACATGGAAATGAGTTTCCTAAAGTTTTCCCCAAAAAGGCAAAAATCGACCCCGCGCCCGCTCGGTCCAAACCCGAAATTTGGACCAAAACCCGATTACACATTCACCCCCGAGCCCGGATATATAAATGGTTTTGGAATCCGACCTCAATTTGAGGTCTAAATCCCGAGATTTCAATATTCTTAGGTTTTACCCAAACTTCTCAATTCCACCATGAAATCCCTAGATTATAGGATGAAAACTTGTAAAAAGAAGTTAAGGAGTAAAGAAAATGAGTTAGAAATCACTTAGTAATGTTTTGGAGAAGAAAGAGTGTTTGAAAAATCGCCTCTTATGTTTTTAGGGCTTTGAAAAATAAAAAATAACTGAAAATCCCGTTTAAATATACCCCCCCCCCCTCAAGGCCCACCGCGGACCGCACAAAAAGGGAGTGCGGCCGCACAAGTAAAAACAAAAAAAAGTGAAGAAAGTAAGAAAGAGCGTTTGGAAAATCGCCTCTTATGTTTTTAATTTTCATATATGCCTTCAAAAATCAATTTTTATAACAATTGGTATTTTTCCATAATTTTCTCATATTTTTATCAATTTACTTCTAATTCATCCAGTACTTTTATACCTAATAATTAATCATAAATTTCATTACAAATAGTTTCAAAACATTTCTTGGCTTAATATATCATTTTTGGTCCTATTAGGATTTAATTATTGCACAAATTAGCCATATTGGCATTATTTGGCTATAATTGCAATAACTTTGCAATTATAGCTTAACTATATAGTTTGTGCTATTTTTTTAAACCAAATAATTAGTCATTTGTATTTTAAATACTAATTAATTACTTTAATTTCATCTACTAAGCATCAATTTCATTTTTTATAATTATTAACCATTTTTATTAATTATTTATCTATTTTAAATGGGTATTTAACAAATAGCCACTTTTAATCCTAATTTTAACCTAATCTACCTGGATCCCCAACCCAATTAACTAGCCCAAATAACCCAAGCCCAATTCCCAAAAATCCGACCCAGCATCTGATTAAATGTTGGCCGTTGATCAATTTGGATCAACGACCCAGATTCGCCTGTAACGACCCGACCGGTCCTTTCGCGTTATAGGACCCTGTTCCCCTAAATGAGACTTCCCTTAGTGTCTTCTTATGATTTACGACCTGTGGGGATGGGTGGTTTGGGATTTGGAAGAGTTTAGAGTAGTGTAGGAACACTTAGTTCCTTAAGGTTGGCCTTAAAGGCCAAGTTTGACTTCGGTCAACGTTTTGAGAAAACGACCTCCGAATCGAGTTTCGATGGTTACGGTAGCTTCATATGATGATTTTGGACTTGTGCGTGTGTCCGGAATGGGTTTTGGATGACCCGGGAGCATTTTGGCGCCAAATAGCGGAATAAGAGTTTCCTTAAGTTCAAATTGAGGTTTGGAACGTGTTTTGGGTTTTGAGGTCCGAACGGAATTCCGAGACCGAGAATAGTTATGTTATTTCATTTATGACTTGCCTGCAAAATTTGGTGTCATTCCGAGTAGTATAGGTCGGTTCGACGCAATGTTAACGAATTCAAGATTTTAAAGTTCTTAAGTTTGATTTTAGGGGTTTTGAGGTATGATTTTATGTTTTAGCGTTGTTTTGAGTGTTCTGAAGGCTCGAGTGAGTACGTATTACGATTTTGGACTTGTTGGTATATTTGGACGGGGGCTCGGGTGGGCCCAGGTGCCGCTCGGTCACCAAACGAGGCCAAAAACCAGCAATGTACAACTGCTGGTGCACCTGATCTGGTGTGACCGCATCTGCAGTTGCCCAGTCGCAGGTGCGAGACCGTTCCTGCGGTCCTTGCCTCGCAAGTGTGGCCCTAGGTGAGGCTTCCATTTCTCATAGGTGCGGGTCATAATCTGCAGGTGCAGGATCCTCTCCGCAGGTGCGAGCCCAGACCCCTATGCCCATTTCCGTAGGTGCGAGGTTATCCTCGCAGATGCGAGAGTGCAGGTGCGGTCCTTGAGCCGCAGGTGCGGAATACCAAAGTAGGCAGTGAGTTCTTTAATGTCACGATCCAAACTGGAGGATCATGACTAGCACCCGAGCCATATTTGCCGAGCACCAACGTAAATTTTATCTAGTCTTCTTTATTATCTTTAAGGGATAACGAGATCAATAAAATGGTAGATATGGATCATGAACAGACATCACATGGGATGACTAGATTGCTAAGAAACTACATAAAAGGTACGAGCTACAACGCTGCCATGAAAGACTATACAACAACACTTAGCCAACAAGGCATACCGAACTATACATGATTCGACACCTGTCTATGAGCCTCTAAAGAAGCATAAGTAATGCAACATAGTCGGAACAGGGCCCCGACATACCCATAACATCCATAACAAAATGCATACCAAGACCACGGCAAGTCCGGAGAAGGGATCTCGCCTATAATCGCTGAACAGGAAAGCCTATTGTGGTGGGGGGCTGCGTCTACCTGTCTATCAGGACCTACAGCACGACATGCAGTGTCCACAAATAAAAAGGACGTCAGTACGAATAAAGTACTGAGTATATAAGGCAGGAAAGCATAAATAAGAACATTAATGTAAAGAGAGATGTAGGATATACAACCTGTAGCATCTGAGTGCTTCTAAGAGACAGTAACAGGAAGTGCATGATACATATATACACATAATCTTTTTAAAACATCCGCCTCTGTGGGCATCATCATAATCATAGAACATTCGCCTCTGTGGGTATCATTATCATCATATCATACCTGGCCTCAAAGAGGACTCGGTAAACCCAACTGATCAGTGGTTACACAATAGGTGCCATATCCGGCCGACTATAGCGCGGCTCGGTAGAGTAAAATAGATACATATATATATAATGCATGCAGGACTCATTGGAATACTGTTATGAACATTTCAGAGTGACGTAAGGTCAATATTCTCCGTACACATAATTAGGGATAACTCTTCATCGAGAATCTTATAAGAATCAGGAAGTACCAACAATATGTATAACATAAGAATAAGAGAAGCAACCTCAACATCAATTGTTCCATAAGAAGGGAAACAATGTAAGTACTACTAGCTTCTAAGAGTAGAGTATCTTTGGAAGCTCGTTCATTGCATTACGTACAATTGGAGTCGTGCAAAAGAAGGAATGGGATAGCCTCACATACCTTGTATATACTGGCCCAACCTCAAGCTACGCAAATGTCACAACTCCTTAATCTACAATAAGAGAAACGACATTATCGTTATCGTTTAAGCGTCATAACTATTATGTATCGACCACAACCTATGTTACGATGAAACGGACAACACCTACCCTATATATATGACTTCACACAAGACAAAACAATCACCAAACATCCCAAACAATATCAACAATAATCATATTGAGCCTCCCAAAATAGTCCACACACAACCTAATCACTTCATACATAAGATTACCACCGTAGTCGTGTCAAATGACCCGGAAATGTTACAACGAACGACCAGATTAAAACCCTACATATATATGGTGTTTCTCCACACCCTTACTCCTCCAAAACTCCACAAAACAGTAGTAAAACACGCAGCCCAACAACAACAAAAAACAGTCGGCTACAAGTCAAATAACTCGAACTCACGGCTTCCGATCACCGTCCCGTGAGTTCTAACTATTAGGAAACACATTTATCAATCTTCCTTGATATTTAAGCACTTAAATACAGATATTAGACGTTTCTTAACTATGAAGTAACTTCCAAATCTCTAAATACAAAGAGAAAGGAGAGGCGGTATAATGACACTTACGTCGTAGGGATCGTTTTGATGTTATTGCTTCTCGATTTCATGCCCGGGATGATATTCTTCTTTGAAACCCTAGAAGATAGCTTGTGTTTATGTTTATGGGTGTTCTCTGGTCGTTTTATGCTGAATAATGAAGAGAAAGCCGACCTAAGGTTTATATATATCAAGTTTGGAAAAGTCAAAGAGGTGCTAGCTTGGCACCCTAGGATTGGTCCATCATCCGACGCTTATATCTTTTTATCCCGATGTCGTATGAATGAACAATTAAGAGAGTTGAAAACTAAATTCCAAGACCTTTAATGTGGTATAAAATATGTCCCATTAAGACCTCATATAACACATGAAATGTATTGCTCAAAAAGCTCTAGTGATCCACCTACTTGTCACTTATGATGTCTGCGCAGTCTCGCAAAACTGCAAATATCTCTCTATTCCTACGTCGTATCGATGAACAGTTTAATGCATTTGAAACTATACTCATAGATCTTAAATTTGATTGGTATATCATCCAATAATTCCAAGTATATTGGGAGAAAATCTCAGTTACATTTGACCTAAGATTCAGCACATTATGAGTGTAACTTGTGAAGACCTTTGCCGACTTTTGTTCCACAACTTGCTTGACTTCAAAATGTAGAACACAACTATCATACGATAAAAATTAACTCATAGCATAACCTCCTTATCATGTAATGAACCATAGTCTCACCCTAAAGTACATGTTATAACATTCCAAACTCGTCGACTTTCGACGAAACTTATTTTCTTCAATTGGTTTAGCTTCTAAGCTTTCCAACCCTCTTGGTACTCGTTATTCATGATCTTAAATATTTGTAACCTCCAATGTAATATGATTAACGTACTTTATTTTCCATAAAATATAATCTTATTTCTGAGCTTACATCAATTGACTTACGATGTACTCTCACGTACGAAAACATGGGGTGTAACATCATTCCCCCCTTTGGAACATTCGTCCTCGAATGTTGACTAGTGCACTTTTCCATATCTTAAGAAATAACTCTTACGAATAATTTAATATTGTCTTTTCCATCTAGAGAGTTGTTCGGTGAATAAATCCAAAGGCTAGAACATTCCCCCGTTTAGGCCTCTTTCTTACACCACGACTTGTGGAGCTCCCGAAGAGAAAGAGGTCTTTGCTGCTTGACTGCGTGAACCAGGTCCAGGTATTGCATTTGGCATTCCCGTTGTTGACGTCCCATCGAGTTAGCTAGTTAAGGATGAAAGGGATTTAGGAATGAATAGCAGGAAAAGTCCTTGCTAGGAATTCCGGGTAACATTCTGTATTCCTTAAGGTTACAGGTGAAGCTGACTTCCTGCGGTAGCCCCTTGGATCTTAGCCTCTTAAGGGTTGGGTTCTAGTGGCGGGCTCTTGGGTCGTCCGGACTCATATCTGGTAAAAGTCTTTCTAATCTACCCTTGTGTGATTCTTGTTGAAGCATATACTCGGGGGGTGGGTGCAGGGCAGATGATTTTAAAGCGGACTCCCCATTCATTAGATAGAGAAGATCACCAAGATTTCGCTATCCATTGCCGAATTTATTCCAATTCCAAGAGCTCGGATCGAATCGGTATATCAATACCGATTCGATCCGAGCTCTCTTATTGAGAATGCTCATTCAATGAGCATTCTCAATATTATGCCTTGAAGAGGACTTGGACCTCCACGCTATTTAGCACGAGATTTTGAGTCTCGCGTGTCTACCATTTCACCACCAAGGCATCTTGAAAGTGAATCATATTCCATGAATATGATATCTATCTAGTGTGATGTATGAAATATATGCCAAATGTGGATCTATTGATCANGGGTAAGGAATCAAAGGCAAGGAGCCAACCCCAGTTCTTTTTAGGAAGCAACCTCTCCCCTCCCCTGTGGGTTCACCCCTGAGTCTAATGCCTTAACGGACTTTTAAGCGCCTCTCACAATGGACTCGACACCAATGGGGAAGGATTGGTCATCTTCTAGCTTACTCTGCTAGAACTATTGTGACTTCCATGCTACTAAGATAATAAGATCGGGAGAAAAAGTTCTAAAAGAATGTTCATTTTATTTGATAAGTAATCAAGGAGCTATGTATATAGCACTCAGATGAGGCTTAGTGAAAAACTAAGGAGAACATATTTAAGTTAAGTTAGCCCAGGGGTAATCCAGCTACAAATGAAAGAGTAGACACAGGTAATAAATAAGAGAATACTAAAGATCCGAGCCATAGAATTTCTCAATTCTAACACAAGGTACTTATTAGATCGAATGTACTTATTCGATCTAATAGAATGATTTTGCCGTATCCAGACTAATACCAATCCAAGCCATTTCATGAATAAAATGTGACCAATTAACCAACCAACAAAACCACTTGTTACAAATAAGATCTTGCTGTTGCATCGAAAGAGATAAGTGTTGACTAATCTGGCTAACATTGAACTTGGTAAAATGAAATGGTTGAATAATAGAAAAATGAGATTATTCAGGAATACACATTGAATGCTGAGATTACGCATTGAATTTCTGGTAGTAGATCCATAATCAAAAAAGTGTTTGTGATTGTTCCAGAAGAAATGAAACAAAAGATATGGTAGAGCTATGGCATAACAACCGGTACACCATAGGTTAGCCCAACCCAGTCCTCTCGTACTAGGGTTGGCTCCTCACAGTTCTCCCTTTAACACCAATGGTAGATAGGAACCAAACTGTCTCACAACGTTCTAAACTTGTGGATTCAGGGGCGGCATCAAGTCGGAAGAGTGTCGCAGAAAGATAAAGATCTGCACTTCCCTTTTACAACATAGGAGGGAGGGGGCCTTGTTCCTAAAAATCCTTTCCGATTGCCTCCGCACCTATCTCTTAAAGCTACGGCATCCCACCGATCCCCGAATCGGCTCTGCTAGTTGGCTTTGTTGCTATCAAGGCATAGCATTCTATGGACTCTTTCCCACGTCCAGAAATGGTATGCCAACAAACACCTTTTCTCCTTAGCCAACCAAAGTCTTCTGATGGCAATAACCGCCTTTCCCGTTAAAAGTAAATCGGTGTTCTCTCTACGCTGGTAGAACCCTACTCGTATTACCAAGGTCTTCTGAGTAGGATATGTAATACGTCCATAAGGAGGACATCACACCAGACGTCCTGCTTTAACTTCCCTAGCCCCAACTGATCTACCATCTCCGTGGACGCTATCTTATCCAAACTCCCAGCATCAATGATTATCTTTGCACTGGCCAATTCCGACATAGATTTTTGGGTGCAGGGCAGACAATTTTAAAGCGGACTCCCCATTCATTAGATAGAGAAGATCACCATGATTTCGCGATCCGCTACCAAATTTATTCCAATTCCAAGAGCTCGGATCGAATCGGTATATCAATACCGATTCGATCCGAGCTCTCTTATTAATGAGCATTCTTAATATTATGCCTTGAAGAGGACTCAAACCTCCACGCTATTTAGCACGAGATTTTGAGTCTCGCGTGTCTACCATTTCACCACCAAGGCATCTTGAAAGTGAATCGTATTCCATGAATATGATATCTATCTAGTGTGATGTATGGAATATATGACAAAGGTCGATCTATTGATCGATCATGTCATATAGGCCCGAGTTGGACATCCAATTTCTTCGATTTGAATTATCCGGAGAATGCAATGCCTGATATATATANCTAATCTCGCAGAACAGAATGTGATACGATGAGATAGAATGCAGTAAACATAGTATCTATTTAGATAGGCCCGAATGAGCCCTTCTCATAATGAGAATGTATATAATCCTATTCCGGACGAGAATCAATCAAATCTCCCCAAGTAGGATTCGAACCTACGACCAATCGGTTAACAGTCGACCGCTCTACCACTGAGCTACTGAGGAACAACAGGAGATTCGATCTCATAGAGTTCAATTACCATTCCAAACCCATGACCAATATGAGCTCGAAGCTTCCTTCGTAACTCCCGGAACTTCTTTGTAGTGGCTCCCTTACATGCCTCATTTCAGAGAGAACCTCAAAG
>MDKH01076767.1:0-35592 GCA_005239495.1 Nicotiana undulata | reverse complement strand
TGTTTTGTTGAACTCCTTTGTAACACCTTTTGTATATATGAAAAAGAAAGGAGTTTCCTTGATTTGATTTTCTTAGCCTTCAATTTTCTTCAAAGTTTTCTCGATTTTTTATGCTATAAATTTTGATAATTGAATGGGTATCGGCTCAATTTCGGGGTAAGGTAAACCCTTAGGTTTACTGACAGATTACCTCTTAGGGTTTTATCCTCGGGCTAAACTTTAAGTCGGTTTGACGCTAGCTCGGGGTGATGGGACTTTTGAGTCCGAGCTAAGTGAGAGTAAGGCCTCGAGCTCCGAGTCCTTCGGCCTTTATTCTCTTAAATATTGGCCCTTAGTCTCTTTTAGGTTGGCCTTTAGGCTCTTTTAAGTTTGGCCAATTCGGCCTCTAAAGTGCCTATAATTTTTCCCTCTTTCCAGCTAAAAGACTTAGTGAACAATTTGGTATGCCTTAGCATGTGTTTTTTGTATTCGTACTCGTTGGATTTTTTGAAGGTTCGATCGATTGGAACCTCATTTGTAATTCATTGTGTAATGATAATTGAATACCTCTTGAGGTTTTTGCGAAGGCTAATATTATTGAAGCCTATGAATTATTCGAGGGATGGTTTTATCGAAGCCCTTTATCATTTTCTTTTGCCGAGAGTAGCCCGATTTAACCGGTTTTTCGAAGTGTTTGAAGGCCTTTAGTTTTATGGCAGAAGTCGGACGTCTTCGAGCCGCATTATTTCAGCCGTATCCTTTTCATATGACCGTAGTCTTCCATATGTTCGTAGCCTTTCATATAGTCGTATACTTTTGTCCCCGAGTATGATGTCCTTGGCCTTTATATCGAGGGGATGTCTCTTAGAGGTCTTATGAGTTCGAGTTTTCGATGATTTGATACGCTGACTGTTGAAAATAGTCCTCGAGTATCCGTGGTGCATTTTTGTTTTGGCCCTTGAGTCGTTTCTCGTAGAATTATAAGTGTGAAACTTGTATAATTGTAGACTTGTTTGAAACACAAAGTGTTTTGATATAGAAAAAAATGCTTCTTTGAATAATTGATACATGCGTACATGTTTTGCCGTCGGAGGCTCGACTATTCTACATGGACACGGTTCATTTGACCGTTTGGCCCATTACAAACTTCTCCTATCGAGGCCCACTTTGACGTGAATTGTTTTATTTGAAAGTACAACCTCCGAGGGTGGTGCCCCCTAGTATTCGAGGATTATTGAAAAGAAGCCTTGAATACTTGTTGAGTTCCCCTTAGGTAGCATATAAGTTTTGTTGCCTCGTTAAAAACCTTGCCGGTAAAACCCATTTGGGATAAAACCCAATTCTAAGGGAAAAAGAGTGCAACGCATGCTTTAAAACCTAAGTTCTTCGAGTTGAAGGGTGCTTCGATGTCTCTAATCGAACATCTGCAATGAGTTAGCCTTAAATATAAATGAAAAAGGGGAGAAGGTCATACCTTAGCAATAATATCGTTTGAGCAGTGATATGTTCCAATTATTTGGTAGTTTCTCGCCTTCCATTGTGCTAAGTTTGTAGGATCCTTTCCCTACGACTTCGAGGACCCGGTACGGTCCTTCCTAATTGGGGCCTAGTTCCCTTCGTTTGGGTCTCGATTATTTAGGGTGACTTTCCTTAGGACTAAGTCCCGACTCCGAAATGGCGAAGGTTTGCCCTTGTATTGTAATACCTCTCGATCCTTTGCTTTTGTGCGGCCATTCGAACTAATGCGGCTACACGGTTTTCATCTAGTAGCTCGAGGCTAGTGTTCATAGCCTAGTAGTTCGAATCCTTGGTGGTATGCTGAAACTTGATGCTAGGTTCCTCGGCCTCGACTGGAATCAATGCTTCGGACCCATATACCAAAGAAAATGGGGTTTCCCCCGTGCTTGACTTTGACGTTGTTCGATATGCCCATAGCACCTCGGGCAATACTTCTCTCCATTTCCCTTTAGCATCATTCAACCTCTTATTCAAGTTTTGAATGATAGTTTTGTTTGTGGACTCGGCCTGGCCATTCACGCTTGGGTGATAGGGCATTGATAAAATCCTTTTGATTTTATGGTCTTCGAAGAATTTTGTCACTTTGCTGCAAATGAACTGCTTCCCATTATCGCATACTATTTTGGCGGGTATCCCGAACCGACACATGATGTGGTCCCATATGAAGTCAATGACTTCTTTTTCTCTTATTTTCTCGAAGGCCTGCGCTTCTACCCATTTTGAAAAGTAGTCAATCATAAACAAAATAAATTTTGCTTTACCTGGCACCGTTGGTAGGGGGCTGACGATATTCATCCCCCATTTCATGAATGGCCACGAGGATAGGACCGAATTGAGTTGTTCACCGGATTGATGGATCATCGACATGAACCTTTGGAATTTATCACACCTTCGAACGAACACCTTAGTATCTTTTTCCATGCTATACCAGTAATATCCTGCTCTAATCACCTTGCGAACCAAAGAGTCGGCACCGGAGTGGTTCCCACAAGTGCCTTCATGGATTTATCATAGTACATAATCGGTGTCTCCCGGTCCCAAGAAGGTTCTTCTATATAATGTTCCATTTTCATCGAGCGAGAATCGAGCTGCTTTGGCCCGTAAGGCTCTCGATTCTTTTGGGTCCGGGGGGATATTCCTGTGCTTCAAGTATTCAACGTACTTATTCCTCCAATCCCACGTCAAACTTGTTGAATTAATTTTCGCATGGCCTTCTTTGACCACCGACCTCGACAATTGGACGACAGTCCCTGGGATAATATCTTTTTCTTCAACCGACGACCCCAAATATGCAAGTGCATCGGCCTCGCTATTCTGTTCTCGAGGTACATGGTCCAGTGTCCATTCCTTGAAGCGATGCAATGTCACTTGAAGTTTGTCTAAGTACCTTTGCATTATATCTTCTCGAACTTCGAAGCTTCCGTTTACTTGGTTTACTACCAAAGGAGAGTCACACTTGGCCTCAATAACCTCCGCTCCTAGGCCCTTGGCCAGTTCCAGACCTGCAATTATGGCTTCATACTCGGCCTCATTGTTAGTCAATTTAGAAGTTTTGATAGATTGTCTTATGATATTGCCCGTAGGTGATTTTAAAACAATACCGAGCCCGGACCCTTTCACATTCGAGGCACCGTCTGTGAAGAGGGTCCATACCCCTGAGGATGTACCTGTTTTTAGCGAGAGTTCCTTTTCTACTTCGGGTATGAGGGCAGGCGTAAAATCAGCCACGAAGTCTACCAAAATTTGAGACTTCATAGCCGTTCAGGATTGATATTCGATATCATACCTCCAAGTTCGATGGCCCATTTGGCCAATCGGCCCGATAATTCGGGATTATGCAAGATATTTCGAAGTGGGTATGTAGTCAATACACATATAGGGTGACATTGAAAATATGTCTTTAATTTCCTAGATGCGCTTATTAGTGCAAGTGCTAACTTTTCTAAATACGGGTAGCTGGTTTCAGCATCTCCTAGGGTCCGACTTACATAATAAATTGGAAATTGCGTACCTTGTTCTTCTCGAACTAGCATGCTACTTACCGCTACCTCGGACACGGCTAAATACAAGTAGAGTTTTTCATCCTCCTTCGAAGTATGAAGCAAGGGTGGTCTCGAGAGGTACCGTTTTAACTCCTCTAAGGCTTGTTGACATTCCGGAGTCCATGCGAAATCGTTCTTTTTCTTGATTAGGGAAAAGAAATAATGACTCTGATCTGATGATCTCGAGATAAATCGACCTAGGGCAGCTATCCGTTCGGGTAGCCGTTGTACGGCTTTAACATTATTTACGGCGGTGATTTCCTCGATGGTTTTGATTTTGTCGGGGTTGATCTCGATACCCCTGTTCGACACCATGAAACCTAAGAACTTGCCCGAGCCAACTCCAAATGTTCTCGGGGTTGAGTTTCATGTTGTATTTTCTTAAGATCTCAAGTGTAGCCTGCAAATGAATCAAATGGTCCTCTGCGCGCAGGGACTTAACTAGCATGTCATCAATATAAACTTTCATAGATTTGCCTATCTGATGTTCGAACATTTTATTAACTAAGTGTTGGTATGTAGCCCCTGCATTTTTTTATCCCGAAGGGCATTACATTGTAGAAATATGTACCATAATTCGTGATAAACGAAGTCTTTTCCTGGTCCTCCGGGTTCATTCGAATTTGATTGTACCCAGAGTAGGCATCGAGAAAAGTAAGGATCTCGTGTCTTGTATGGTTCTGGCCACGTTTATTGGGAGGATGATTTCCCCCTTCTTTGTTTCACTTGAAATGTTGAAGCCATTCAAGACTCGAGATACTTGTATGATTTGGTCAAGCAGCCGAGTTGCTCCACGACCCTCGACCGGATTATATATGCCGAGCTACCTGGATCCACAAGAACACGTTTAACTTGAACTTTATTTTAAAGAATAGAAATTACCAATGCATCTTTGTGCGGCTGAGATAAGCCTTCGGTGTCTTCCTCACTGAATGTGAGGGTGTCCTCGGGCATGTAGTCCTGAGTCCGCTTCTCCCTTGTGATTGATACTTTTGTGCGTTTGAATATGGGTCCCTGTGGGACGTCGACTCCTCTGATGATCATGTGAATAACATGTTGAGGTTCCTCCGGTTCATTCTTCTTGTTGGCATCTCTTTCTCTGAAATGATTCTTGGCCCTATCGCTGAGAAATTCCCGAAGATGCCCTTCATTGAACAATGGAGCTACCTCCTCTCTCAGTTGCCTGCAATCCTCGGTCATGTGCCCATGCGTTCCGTGATACTTGCACATCAAGTTGGGATTCCTCTGAGAAGGATCAGTTTGTATGGGTTTAGGCCATCTGGTATCTCCTTTTTTTTCAATGGTTGAGACGATACCCGAGGCATCGATGCTAAAATTGTATTCTGACATTCAAGGTGTCTCCTCCGGTCCTGAGTGTCTATCGAACCCGGTTTTACTCATGAGTCCCCGAGAATTCTGTCCTCGGTCAACTCTTCGATCATTCTGATGTATGTTGCGCCTCGAGCTGTTCCTTCGCTCTTCGGCGTATGGCTGATATCTCTCCTTGTTAAGCCTCGATTCCCTGTCCACTTCTCTCCAATCTTTTGCTGCTAGTCTACTTGGATAAACCGAGCCCGAGGGGGCTCCCAACTGATCATCTTCGACCCTAATCTTCGACTGGTATCTGTTATGCACATCCGCCCAAGTCACGGCTGGATACTCGATCAAGTTTTGCTTCAACTGCCTCGATGTTATCGAGCTCCGCTCATTCAACCCCTGGGTAAAAGCTTGAACAACCCCGTTATTGGAGACTGGTGGTAACTCCATTCGTTCCAACTGGAATCGAGATACAAATTCCCTTAGCATCTTGTTGTCCCTTTGTTTAATTTTGAACACGCTTGACTTTCTTGTTGCAACCTTTATAGCACCAGTATGTGCCTTTACAAACGAATATGCCAACGTGGCAAACGTATCAATAGAGTTCAGGGGCAGGTTATGGTACCATATCATGGCCCCTTTGGACAAAGTTTCCCCAAATTTCTTCAGCAGAACAGACTCGATATCGTCATCCTCCAAATCGTTTCCCTTTATACCACAAGTATATGTAGTGATGTGCTCATTGGGATCGGTGGTCCCGTTGTATTTGGGTATGTCGGGCGTGCAAAAATTTTTCGGAATAGGCTTCGGGGCTGCACTTGGGGGGAAAGGTTTTTGCACAAACTTTTTAGAATCCAGTCCTTTTAAAACCGAAGGTGCTCCCAGTATCTGGTCGACCCTCGAGTTGTACGTTTCTACCTTTTTATCGTTGTCCTCGATCCTTTTCTCCCATGACACAATACTCTTTGTGAGTTCTTCGAGCATTCTCATGATTGTGGGGTCAGCTCCCAATCCATTATTGCTCGGCCTCTCCGGGACTGGTTCAGCACGATGAGTGACTTCTGGCCCTACTACGCTCGGAGTCTTTTGCTGACTTTGCAACTGAGCGATAGCAATCTGTTGCGCTTGTAACATTTCGATAATAACTTGGAGGTTGACTTCCCCATCTCCCCGACCCTGTGTTCTTTGACCACCGGGTTGAGCATCTCCGTGCACGCTTCCTCCGACGTCAGTGCCCAAGTCGACGTTTATAGCAATGTGTGAACCAACATCGACTGGGTTAGGAACTGGTGCTACCTCAGGGTTGAGTGGTATCACACCGGCCCCTAAAGTTGTTTCATTTTCCCCGTGGAATCCGAGGCCGTCATTACCATGCATTGGTTTGTTTGCTGAGTTCGACATGTTTTAGCCTGAAATCAAAGAATCTTTGACAAGAAAAACTGTGAAGAATAACGTGTGTTATCCGAAAATTAGCACTGAAATAATCACTATTATATTTAGCCCCACGGTGGACGCCAAACTATTTACCTCGAAAATACGAGTAACAATTAAATTTGATTTGTGGTTTTAAATATATGTGATCTAATCCAATACTAATTAGTAAACAAGTAATATAGAGTATAAATGAGAAGAATCAATGAACCAAACCAGTGTTACTCTGACAGTATGGACCTCGAGCTCGATGACCTCGAGGGGGGTTAAGAGTGATAGTGTAAGAGCAATAAAGTAAAAGCAACAAAGTTAGAGAAAGAATCTGAAGAACAATGAATGAGAAAGTAAGATAGTATATTATTTGCCAATGATTAGATAATTTATACAAATGATTGGGATCCCCTTTATATAGGAGGAGAAATCCTAAATAAGGTATAATTCTATTTACAGTAAAGAATCCTATTGGCACAGCTGTATAACCACCTAGTACGGATTTGTACTAATTCATACAAATCCATCCCGAAATTTGCGCCATGATCTTTGGGGACGTGGCGAGAATCTTGTCCTTTCCATAACAAACTCATAACGGCATTATTCGGCATCGGTCGTATATGGCTTCAATGTTCATCGAGCACCCAGGCTCTCGAGCCTCTTATTCCACCTTCGAGCCCGAACTCGACCTCTTCTGAACTTCTACCCTCGAGGCAACATCTCGATCCTAAGAAATCGGTCTTTCTAATTTCGACCGTATACATAGATGATGTTTAAAAAATTATTGAGAATTTACCGAACCATTACGGATACCAATGAGAAGCAGAAATCATGAAACGCTTTTTGAAAAGGCTAATTTTAATTAGTGTAATAAAAAAAGTGGTATCATATACATTTTTCTAATATAACCCATCGAATCGAACAACTGACACTCTTTGATGAAAGGTATACTAATTAACTATGATTTAGTAATAAAAATATATACAAAAATATGCATAATATATGTTTGACCAAACAATATATATCTTGGTTCAAATAATTAAATTTATGTAAATAAGGGCTAATCTTAACTAACAATAATATCTTTAGGTGAAGTTTTCAAAGAAGCAGTAAATACTAGATGGTTCGATCGAAAGGGGCAACAACATGAAATAATTGTTCTAGAAAGCAAGAGCAATAACGTATCATTCAATAATAAATAACAATAAATGACATTTAAGTAAATAGGATGAACGGTTGACTTAATAAAGGATGGAATAGGTGGATGTTTCTCTTAAAAATGATGAATGACAGATAAATCCTTGAATATTCGAGTTATTCTCGGATCTGATGAAAACATATGGACAATCATCTTATTGAAAAGGTGGTGTTTGTACCTTAGCAAGAGAGAGAGACGGATCTTTTTGTCAAAGTGTGTTCTTTACAAATGAATACATGCCCCTATCATTGTCTCTTTTTCTATTTATATGGGACATGTTCATAAGAAAACATAATAGTACAAGTGGAGGAAATATCCACTAAAACATTCTCTTTTAATATCATATTTTAAAAACTAGCTGTTACAGCTCTACCAACGATACTTACTCGACATCGACCTCGACCCTCGTTGACATCTCGATGACGGCTCTAGTCGACTCTTCGACCATGGGCTTTGCTGTTTTTTGAACCATCTCGACTAACGACGACTTGAGAACTCTTCCGTTAATATTATCTTATGTATTTACTTTTAAGCCACTGTTTAAAATGTCTTTAGTCTTTAGCCACTACTTTAATAAACTTTAACTGCCCGGACGAAAATACCCTTCTGCCCATGTCCTTAACTTTTGAACTTAACTTCAGGACTTCAAGACTACATGTCCTTAACATTTGAACTTAACTTCAGGACTACATGTCCTTAACTTTTGAACTTGTAACTCTAAGTTCAGGACTCCAGGACTACATGTCCTTAACTTTTGAACTTGAAACTCTAAGTTCAAGACTTTAAGACTACATGTCCTTAACTTTTGAACTTAACTTCAGGACTACATGTCCTTAACTTTTGAACTTAACTTCAGGACTACATGTCCTTAACTTTTGAACTTGTAACTCTAAGTCCAGGACTTCAGGACTATATGTCCTTAACTTTTGAACTTGGAACTCTAAGTTCAGGACCACCTGTCCTTAATTTTTGTGCATGTAACTCTAAGTTAAGGACTACTTGTCCTTAACTTTTGAACTTGTAAGTCTAAGTTCAGGACCTATTGTCCTTAACTTTTGAGCTTGTTAGTCTAAGTTCAGGACCAAGTGTCCTTAACTTTTGAACTTGTAACTGTATGTTCAGGACCAAATGTCTTTAATTTTTTAGCTTGTTAGTCTAAGTTCAAGACCTATTGTCCTTAACTTTTGGGCTTTTTAGCATAAGTTCAGGACCTATTGTCCTTAACTTTTGAGCTTGTTAGTCTAAGTTCAGGACCTATTGTCTTTAACTTTTGAACTTGTAATTGTAAGTTCAGGACATATTGTCCTTAACTTTTGAGCTTGTTAGTCTAAGTTCAGGACCAAGTGTCCTTAACTTTTGAATTTGTAATTCTAAGTTCAGGATCAAGTGTACTTAACTTTTGAACTTGAAACTCGAAGTTGAGGATCCATAACGTAGCAGAAAACCAAACGTTATTTGTATCTTTCACAAAAAAATAAAAAATAAAATCATTGCAATTTACATATAAGATTGATGTCAAATTACACAACAAAAAGCTAACAACAAAAAAACAACTAAAAAAAACAAAGACTACAGAACCTAACCAACCAAAGAAAAAGAAAAATAAATAAAACTCAGAAAGTTTGTTTTCTAAAGTTTTTTGCTCTAGTTTCCTACTAAAATTTTGAAGAGTTCTTCTTCGTTTTACAGCTATCTGCTCCATTGTAAAACCTGTTCTTGGATCCAATTACATCACTGCAAAAAAATATCCATAAAAATTATTACTACGTAACAAAACCAAAATTCACAATGTGTTAAATCTAAGTCTCGCGAAGAAAGAAGAAAATCCTTCCGGTACATTTCTTCTCCCTAACATGAAAGAGATAGAAGAAAGGGTAACAGTCTTTTTATATTAATTTTAATAAATTAGTGGTTACTACTGTTAAGCAGTAAAAATACTAGATAAAAAGTAAATACCACTTAAAAAATGGTTACCCCACATAATTTTTACGCTTGAATATTTTAAGTAGTGATTTTGATTTTTGACCCATACAATGTATAATATATTCATTAAGTTAGCGTAAATCGTAAATTTTTGCGATTCGACGCGTGTCTTCGAAAACTTAACATAACCATTTCACTGAAAAGCGACAAATTTGCCATTTCAATGAAGAATAATAAAGCAGGCATATATGTTTCAACTTTTCCATTTTGTCTCCACCGGCTTTATTGACAGCGGCGAAAATGTTGAAATGCACAAAGGAGGACGGTGGGATTTTTTTTAATTACTATTAATCCTGACAGTAGACTATATTTTAAGCCCTGGTAAAGAAATTGTGTGGGCACTAATTCTTCTCTAGAAAGGTATTGTTGCTGGAATTCCTTAAACAAAAGCTAAGGCATTTGAACTAGATTGTCATTTTTCCCTTTTGGGGTTTTCTACTTTTCCCATTATTAATGCTGACGCCTACAACACATACATTATTATGTCCTAGAGTTTCTTGGATTAATTACCCACCAACTACCTAACACGTAAAAACTACTCTCTCTGTTTCATATTAAATGAGGTGGTTTGACTCGGCATGGAGTTTAAGGAAAAAAAGAAAGATTTTTGAAATTTGTGATCTTAAAAACTTAAGGGGTAAAGCTTTGTGGGGCCATGACTTTTATGTGGTTATAAAAACTTCTCATTAAGGGTAAATTTGGTCAAATGAGGAGTTTAAAGTTGAATTATTTCCAAATTTAAAAATGTGTCATTTATTTTGAAACAGACTAAAAAGAAAAGTACCTCATTCAATATGAAACGAAGGGAGTATAAATAACATTTAATTAGCTTAAAGGTCTGATTGATTAGATAATATATATAATTACCTATCTAATTATGTTAGTGGCATATGAAAAAGCTTCCCTTTACCCTAACCTGCTGCCGGTACTGAACCTTTCATGGACCTTAGAAGCCAGTTGATGGATTTATTGGTCTCGTAAGGTGCTGCAAAGAGGCAATTAATTATTCATGAGCCAGAATTACTCAATAAAATGAGATTATACATTCTTAATGCCCTCTTCTAAAGAGCCAAGAAGCTAGCTGCAGGGATGTCATGACAAACCAAAGTGATAACATTGTCTTATGTGTCTTATAAAATATTTGTTGGAGTTAACCAGCCCGAACATATTTTCCGTTTTGATTCAAGTCCGTACGATTTTTTTTAAAAGACCTTACATCGTTAAGAGATACATACACCTTATGCATAGATTTTAAATCTTTACAACTTTGAATGTGAGACTTTGTTCGCATTCCCAATAATTTTTTCTCGAATTAAGTTTCACGTGACCCATTACCACGATTTACGTGTCAGTGTCTAACCTCGTAAAGGGAAGTAAACCGAGCCCCCCACCATCCACTCTGCTATCTCCATACTCGTCCCGCTGAACCTGGGATCTGATAAACCGGCCAAAGATATTCTTAACATGGTGTGATATTGTCCGATTTTTGGGCCGAGCCTGCACGATTTTTTCTAAAAAGCCTCGTAGCATTAAGAGATTCCTACACCTTATATGTAGGTTTCAATCTTTTTAGCTACCAATGTGAAACTTTATTCGCACAGCCAACAATCTCTCCCTCGAACTAAATTATACATGGCGATTATCACGATCTACATGTCAATTTTCGGGACTCAATGTATGGCCCTGCACACCCAACAAACATTAATTGGCAGATAGTTAAAATCTATGGTTCTTCCATTAGCACCAAAGAGACAATAAACATGTGAGATTAATGAATGATGACACACAGAGCAGCATGCCGCTTGTGTTTAATTTTGTTTTTTAATCTCTAGTAATGGAGCAGTTTCGAATAGCCGCCTACTAATTAAAGATGGAGTATATTGTTCGAGTATTCTAGTTAGTTAAAGTAGTTGGATATCATACTTGCTAAGATACCCTTCTAAGGTTGCAATGGGCAATAAAAGTATACACTCTGGACTTATAGAGATATATTCTCATCAAAAGCAACAAAACACTACCAAAGATGGATAGCTGAAAAAGGAGGAAAAACGAAAACGCTATTAACCTTCCCTATCATTTGAATCTAAGTGCATATTTAGGAGACAGCCGCCTATCCTCGAGGTTGAGGGTTCAAGTCCCTCCTTCCGCTCCTGACTTCATCGTTTAGTGGTAACAAGTTCCGTGCATAAGCCACTTTAGAGAAGGAAGTTTTTAGGTACATTTTGTGTCATTTATATATTGAAACAAGTAGAGTTGTAGGTACAGCAAGAGTAAATACCAAGTACCGGTCTAAGTCTAAGCAAACAATATTAGGGGTCGGCAGGCTATACTAATTCCTAAAGTTAATCATCATTTTATTTGGATCCATTTCATTCTAATCCTCAATAATTATCATTTTAGATCAATTAGCTGCTATACATATGAAAGAAAAGAAAGATACTTTCAAACTACGTGTACTTTTGTATTAATTGTCAGTGCGAAAAATACATATCAGAAAATAGAGGGGGAATTATAACATGAAAGATACTTCTAATCACTCATGTCCAAGAAATTGCAGCATGTCATGACTTCATCTATTTTTATATTCATTATGTTTTGTACACCATAATTTAGCAGATATTCAATACCAAAGTTTGTGGTTCTTAATTCCATTATTACCAAAGAAATTTATATGTGGCATTTAGTATCACTAGTAATGAAGGCTGACACACTTAGCAATATATATGTCTTTATCTATGACATAGTTACTACAATAATTCACAAAGCATTTTCTGTTTAAAGGCTTTGATGGAAGAATATCATACTTGTCCAATGATAAAAATTTGTATAGATGCATGACATGTAATTTGTACATAAACTTTTCCTCATTAATCATAGTTAATTAATATTTATTATCACTTCTTTAAATCACTTAACCATGATAAGTTGATATGATTTAGTATAAACATCCAATAAGGATAAGTTTTTACCCTTGCCCCACATGCATGCACGTCTCATTGAAGTCAAATTCCAAGCTACCCTTTAGAATTGCAGTTGAGCATTTGGGAACATAATGAAAAGCCATACGTTTTCCCACAGGAAAATTTGATAATTAGAAACCTCAGCAAGACTACACTGAAACAGGACGAATGAAGATGCTTGAGACTACAAAATATTCCTCTCAACTCTAAAATAGCCAACTAGCAGATACTTTTGTTGCTAGAAATTTGGACCTTCTAATATGATCTGCCAGTGAAAATTAAAGCACCAAGTTGCAAAAGAAACAGACAGAAAAAAGGAGCAGTCTTTAGCTTTAAATGCAGAGGATGATAGCACAGAATACTGCCATAAATTTTATTGACGAAATCAAAAAACCTTCATCCATCCTAACTCCCTCTCTATATTCATTTCTGATTATTCCCCATTGGTTCTTCATGAGAAATATTAGATGACCAAATATATGGAACATTTTTTTTAACATCTTGTGTCGAATTCAAATAAACTAAATCATCTGAGATTAGGAGAGTAACGTGGATGGTAGTCGTTACTCTCTTCTTCTTGTATTAAAACTTGCAACCTATCCTTGTGTAAGAAGCTAAAACTCCAGTTCCACTTCTTACTTCCAGACAACCGGCACAATTTTGTTTCATTCTTCTAGTCCAAATGAGAACATTTATTTACACATAATTGATAGTACAAATACCCACACCAACACAGAATTGTACAAAACTTGGACCTTAATCTCTCAGCCTCAAGACTTCAACTTTGACCATTAGACTAAAACCTTGCGACTAGTCAAACTCAATTAGCTCAAATAAAATGCATTCACACAAGCACGATAATAATCAATCACCCAGTACAAATAAAATCACATAAAGGATGTACTAGTAGTTTACAATAGGTCAAAGGGGAACAAATTAAGTAAGATCATCTTCCTCGAGCTCCTTAGCCTTCAATGTTTCCTTCACTCTTAGAAGAAGTGTTGTCCTCCAAGCATCCTGTGGAGTGAAGATATTTAAGTAGACTGTAGGAAATCGGTGTAAAATTACAACATAGTAATATGTGCTCAAGTCAATTAAGCATCCAAGTAGGAATCCATGAAGAGTGATAACAAAAAGAATTAAACCACCATATTAGATAATTTCAAGATTGAGTGTATTTTAGAAAACCAGATAAGCAAATGAATTCTATTGTTCTACTAGGTCAGCTGCCTCAGGCACCATTACTATGTGTAGCACTTGCATAGCCACTGCACATGTCAAACTATGTTGCGCGGACTCTCCAAAATGTAGCCGCACCCGTGTCGGATCCTTCAAAAATGCACTACTTTTGGAGGATCCGACACGTATCCGGCCACATTTTCGGAGAGTCCGAGCAACATAGATGTCAAATTCTGCTTTCAAATTCAAATGCCAATGCATTAAGTCAAGCTTGAAGGTCAGTAAAGCTACTTCTGTACTCAAATGCATCTACTGCCTAAGTTGTGCGGACTCTTTGATTTTGGTGCCGTCCCCGTCCCGATACGAGACGGGGACGGGATACGTCCCGGATTCGGTCAACTGACTTCGGACACTTTGACCGGAGTCCATCGACAAATTTGGGAGAAAAATTGAGATTTTTATAGCTCTATTTTTTATCAAGCCCAATCACCGCACCCGTATCCATATCCGGATCCGCACCCCCGAGTCTTAAAATTTAGATTTTGCCGACCGTCCCCGTATCGGATACCCGCACCCAAGTCCGAGCAACTTAGTGTACTGCCCCATAAATTACAAAACATGCATCGTCTTCTCATACAAGTTTATCCTGACAATCACACCCTCTACCCTCCTTAAAATCAATATTTTTTTAAGAAAAATATCAGGGTTCAGTGCACCATCTCCGGTCCTCAATTTCATCCATTTCCCTAATACCTTAACTTGCAAAGAATCTAGGTCTCCT
Source organism: Nicotiana undulata (assembly GCA_005239495.1). Lineage (NCBI taxonomy): Eukaryota > Viridiplantae > Streptophyta > Magnoliopsida > Solanales > Solanaceae > Nicotiana > Nicotiana undulata. The sequence goes on along the minus strand of MDKH01076767.1, from coordinate 21,213 downwards.
TCAGATAAACATGCCTTTTGATATGCTCCAACAGTGAGAATACTGGTGGTCAAACCAAAGAAGAGTTATTTGCTGGTATAAAACGCTGCTAACTATCCAGAGCTAGGAAATATATCTAGATGCCATAAAACCAAAATATAGCAGTTAAACATGAGTGGTTATGCTACAGTTACATAAAACACAAACAATTAAATTAAGCACCCTAGAGAGAAAATGACAAGAATATTCAACCTATAGCGCCAGATCAAAAGAACCTAAGGTCAGATACTGCTTCACACGAGTTGGTGAAGATGCTACTAGCTTACGGCACTGAATGACAGCTATAGTAGTTTGTGTCACCAAAACACATGATTTTTCTTTTAATTGGTACAAAAGTGTCAAGAGTTCAAGATTACCAGTTGTGTCATGCTATCATACTCTTTGACAGCATCAGTGAACTTTGCAACATCTTCCTCGTCAATTGCAGCTGCCAAATCCTGTTATCGGAAAAAATACTCCCAAATTAGCTCTTTACTGACATATTCAGAAATTACATGTACAATAACTGCGAAGCAAGTATAAGCACTTGAGAGTGAAATCTTATATTGTCATTGGCCCTTGCGTGACTGTACCTCAATATGATCATTTGCAATACTAGGAGTAATAAGAAATAAATGCATTGGATCATGTGAAATATGATAGCAGTTTGTAGATTTGATATGATGCAAACTATTTTCACAAAGACCAGAGCCAACAATTATCTAAAAGTGAAGGGTCAGGAAGCAGGAGAGAAAATAACATGCATAAGCTGGAATATGCAAGCTATGGCATACCACTAGCAATTTGCATTCGCGTGTCCCTGAAAATGTTGGATCCAGCTCCTGCAGATAAAGATGCAATATTTACTAACCGAAAGCATGTCTGTGGATAGAAATCTTCGGGGCTGAAAAAGAAACCTGATATCGCTCCAATGCATTGTTGATTGCAACAACATCACCTTTACAAAGTTGGCAAATGCCAGCATTAAGAAGATGCCCTCTAACTCCATACTTCAACAAGTTGTTATTGACTGAGTGACGTGCAATCTCCTCAAAGATCTCGATTGCTCTCGGATATCTGAGAAAATAATGTCGAATTTGTATGAGAACAAACCAATTCTTATAAAACATTGAACAATGAGAAGCTAAAACAACAGCTTATAACTTTATTAACACCGTGAAATATGGGACTCATCAAATGCCATTTATACACAGTTACACTCATAATTCGGAAGTGATAACGTTCTCCTAACTACTGATATTGACCCCTTTTCTATCTTTCCTGTTTGTTTCATCCATAATAAGAGATTGATTTCACCATAACTCCAAGAAGACCAGATAAACCTCAACGATTTGACAGAGAACTATGCAATATCTTCCAGTGCTGAGCAATCGTTCTCTCACGACATGATCAGCATTGTTTTTTTTTCTTCTGAAAATTATATCACTTCCTAACTACAATGAATCTTACTTTTCTATTTGAGCAGAGAATTGTGCAACTTTCTGCTTGCACTGATTTGCAGTTGTTGTCACATCTTCACTCTGGTAAAGATCAGCTGCCTTCTCGTAGTAACTAATGGCCTGCTCCAAGTTTTGCTCTTGCTCATATAATTCAGCAATTTCCTGCACACCGAGCAAGTTACATCTCTTTCAAACAGTTAAACCAAGCTTCCTAGGGATACTTCAACTAAAGTATCTGCATTTCTACAATCCTTTTATCGTGAGGTCACATACAACATTAATAAGAAAGTGACAGACACAAGACCAGTCACCTATCGCCTTTCTTGGTAATATAAGAAGTTCAGCCGGTTAAGTACATAAGACAAACTAAGCATTGAGCTGACAAGAACATATATTTAGAGCATGTGCTCACATGAAGAGTCTGATTGAACACAAAAGAACAGCCCTCTAAAACATCAAAGACCACAACTAGATTTATACCTTGTAATATCTTGCAGACATACTTAGCCTCCCAATGTCCAGAAACATGTTCACTGCCTGCTCTAAACATGATATTGCCTCTGCAGGATAAATATATACAGAATTCAATTTGTTTAAGCCAAAGCGAAAGATGACTAAAGAGGAATGGAAAAATAATAACAATGTGATGCTTTTCAGAAAACATTCGAAAATGACGTGGCATTTGAATTACACTGCATATGATTTTAGGAGCAAAATGGACATGAACATAGTAGAATGGATAAGCCTGATAAATATAATCAACCTCAGCTAATTTGGGTTGAGGTGTAGTTGATAGATTGATTATTGATATATAGTTATATACTATAATGATCTTTCTTTTAAGCATGAAATTCACTCAATAATGGGCCACCACTCTACCCATATCTACTTAAATACCAAAATTTGATTCTCCACTTGTGATGTGTGCTAATCACAGATCCTGCAATGTACCATATAAGATAAAGGGCTCTCTCTCTCTCACACACACGTAAATTTAACTGTAGTTTCAAAATTATGTGTTCCAAGCAACATCCTTGGAATCTCTCAAAGTGTTCTTTTTTTTATTTTTTTTGACAAGTACTAACTATCAAAAAATTAATATTTGTCAATGTGGCAACAACCCTCATATAACTCAACATATTTATCTTATGAAATAACAAACAAATGTGAGAGCATTAACATAAACTATCAATTAAATGGGAGTGCACTATCTTACTTTCATTGACTTCCATAAAGTTATACTTTTAGTATGTTATATCGTAAATGATGCTATGCATAAACTTTTATGCATAGTATTTTGTAGATACTCTAAATATTATGCATTAAAGCATGAAGTTATGCATAAATACAATAACTTCTTTTTCTTTGTAGCAATGTAATCACTATGTATCTTATATACTAATCTAGTAAAGTTACTGCATTCAAATATTTAACATAAACTCAAAATAGTTTCCACATGTTTCAGAAAGTTTCTGTTTCAATTAATTTGAGCCTTAAAAAAATCTAATCATGCCTATATCCAGAATAGTTGGCACTTGGCAGTGCAACACTCTCCAATCTTTTTAACATCCTTACTATAAATTACAAATTGAAAGTGTCATCCTAATTGCAAAAAGAATAAGCTCACCCATAAAGGAGAGCATCTAGCAGGTTACGGATGGCAGAGCAACTACCTTGGAACAATGCCCAGACCCCACTGGTGGGATTACACGGGTGGGATTACACTGGGTTTGTTGTTGTTGTACAAGATAACTAATACGTATTTGATAAAAGCAAAACCTCTAAGAAGCTCCTAATGAAAAGAGGATTACATGTATAGCAAGAAGCACTTGCATCAACAGATGTTAACTTCATTTGGAGGGTTCTTTTCAAGCATGCAACATAAAAGGGCTGGTTAGAATCAAATAAGTGTTCTGTGACTTACAAACCTTTAGTGTTTGACTTCTTGTAGCAATGAGCAGCATCAGCATAAGCATTAGCAGCCTCATGTTTGCTATCCAACTGCGAACATAAAGTGAAATGACTTTCAAGAACTGAAGAAAGGAAAGAGCGTCAATGAGAGACGGCTCACTACAGGAGGATCAAACACTTACCTTAAGATGACAATTAGCCAATTTAACATATACTGCTCCGGCTTGATCCCCTGAAATAACCAGGAAGCAAGAAATTAGTATGCAATTTCTTACCATGCAACGAGGTTGATTGAATCTATGAAACAGTTTTCCCTGAAGATCCTTCAGAACTTAAGACCTTGCCTTATTAAGAAATTTATTCACTTTTTCCGACATCGAAGCGATTATGTCCATCTTATACAAGTTTAAAAACTAATTGAAGAAAACGCTTTTTTTTCTTTGTCTTCGAGGTATCTCTTTCCATTTCTAGAATTAATTCAACCAAGGAAAAGAGACAGCGGAATCATCAAAATCAGCCTATACAGCAAGGTAGAAGCAAGAGTTATAAGCAAGTTATAACTCAACCAAGTGCAGCATGTCCAAAGGAAGATAAAATCTGCTCAGTGAAAACTACTCCTTACATGAATAATGATGCAGCTTTTTAAAAGATCAAAATAATGCAAATGCCGTTCTTTTTTGTGCTCCCACAGTTGTTTTATAACCGAGAAATCCCAGAGGGCAAGTGGAGCATGGTTCTAACTCTATGAATAATAGGTCGCCCCTCACCCTTCTTCACTTATATACCAGGCTTTTGACTGCAGCAAGCTCCCTCTTTGATGTGCCCCTTTAACTTGTTGCACTTTAACACTAGACCAAAGCCATGGAGGCAATGCTCCAACAATTAATTAACTAATCAAATCCAGCAAAATTTCAGCGCTTTGTAATAGTCGAATTGGTCTACAAACAAATTACTCGGACCAAACAATCATCCTCATAAAGAAGCTCATTTAATGAGAAAATGCATAAACAATCATCCTCAAATTTCCGGGCTTTCTCACATATTCATTTGGATTCAAGTCCAATTCAAAATTAGAAAAAGAAAATAAAGAAAGCAATCAATATCACCGTTTACACTACGATAGTTTGATAAAAATAAGAAAATTAAAATCTAAAAAACAGAATCGGAGTCGATCACCACAATACCAGATCTTAATAAAATGATAAATCGCATGGGAAAGGGAGAAAAAGAACTAACATGATTTGGCGAGTTTGAAGCAATTGCCAGCTTTATCGAAGAGATCAACGGCGTCTTCGTATTTGGAGCCGAAAAGGCCCCATCCACTCAGCTTCTTCTCTGCCTTCTTCTCGAAATCTTCACCTCTTGCGATTTGATCCCCCATTGTTTTCTGGTCAGCACAAAAGGGCGATCGATAGCTGTCGTTTGAAGTAGTCTGAAGGAAAAGGGGAAGAAAATAATGCGGTGGCGATGCCGAAAAAGTGAAAGAGTCCGGTTTTCGGAATAGAATGGGCTTTCATTTTTCTAAGCCTGCCTCTTTGTGTTGGGCTTGGGGACCAGCAGAGAAAAGTATTCACCGTCCAGACCCCAAGAAATAATTTAGTGGGCCCCACCAAATTCCAAGAGCAAAACACAAAATTAGCTGCCACCAAGTAAGGTGGTGTTTATTTTTTATGCACCAATTCTAATGCTGAGCAAAAATAGTAACTACCCTATTAAAATTGTTTTGAAAAGACAGTTTTACCCTTTCTTCAATTCTTATATTCCCAAACCCTTATTTTATTCGTTCAGAAGGAAAATTGAGAGCCAAAATTTCAGAGGTTAACTTTCCGCGTGCTCCTCAGTATCTGTATCGTTCTTGCATGCAAACCAGTTGCACTTAATCTTTTCCTTCGTCATCTTCTCTACATTGAACGATCGAATTGGTAGTTTTTTTTTTTTTTGCATTGAACGATCGAACTGGTATTTTTTTTATGCTTCTATACATTTTTGTTTTTGTATATATTTAATCGCGATCAATGCTGTGTTTGGCATCAAGTATGTGTGAAATTTCAAAAATAATGATTATTAGTTGATTCAGTGTCGAATAAGGAGCGGATTTTTTTGAGGAAGTTATTCCGAATTTTTTTGGTATTGAAATGTGTTTGTGGTTCAATCAATATATTTGATTATGTAAGGACATTTCATAAAAATAGTCGTAAGAATTCACAAGCTAACTGTGTTTATGAATTTTTAGTCAACTGTGTTCATAAAAGTTAAGGACCAAGTGTTCTTAACTTTTGAACTTGGATCTCAAAGTTAAGGACTGAGTGTCCTTAACTTTTGAACTTGGAATTCAAAGTTAAGGACCAAGTGTCCTTAATTTTTGAACTTGTAAGTCAAAGTTCAGGATCATGTGTCCTTAACTTTTAAACTTGGAATTCAAAGTTAAGGACCAAGTGTCCTTAACTTTTCAACTTGAAACTATAAGTTAAGGACTGTATATCCTTAACTTTTTAACTTGAAACTATAAGTTAAAGTGGACGACGTGACCCGTTAGCACCGGATGAATGACGCAAAGTTGAGCGCCTGAAGTCACGAGAGAAGGACGCGAGTTTCTTCAGGGCAAAGGGCATACCTGAAATTAGGATTGTTTGTCCTTAACTTTTTAACTTGAAACTTGAAGTTAAGGACCAGTTTCCTTAACTTTTCAACTTGAAAGTTGAAGTTCAGGACCTATTGTCCTTAACTTTTCAACTTGAAACTTTAAGTTAAGGACTGCTTGTCCTTAACTTTTGAACTTGAAACTTGAAGTTCAGGACCAAGTGTGCTTAACTTTTCAACTTGTAACTGTAAGTCCTAATATTTTAGTCATAATATTTTATGTTCTTTTTCCTTCTTTGTAGTGTGCTAATGGAAGGAGATCGTGTGTTCGAGTTTGATGTTTGGCGTAATTTAATGAGCTATTGGAAAGGAGATTTACAGTATAAGGAAACAATAAAAAAAATTGTCGAACAACCAGTGGAAGAAGTTGAGGGATGGTATATTCGGAAACCTTTTCCGATTACAATGTGTGAAGTTTTGTGGTGTAACGACCCGACCGGTCGTTTTGCGTTATCGGACCCCGTTCCCCTAAATGAAACTTCCCATAGCGGCTTATCATGATTCATGACTTGCGGGGACGGGTGGTTCGGGATTTGGAAGAGTTTGGAATGGTATAGGAGCACTTAGTTCCCTAAGGTTGGTCTTTTTGGCCAAGTTTGACTTTGGTCAACATTATGAGTAAAAGACCTCGGAATCGAGTTTCGACGGTTTTGGTAGCTTCGTATGATGATTTCGTACTTGGGCGTATGTTAGGAATGGGTTTTGGATGACCCGGGAGCGTTTCGACGCCCAATATCGAAATAATAGTTTACTTAAGTTTGAAATTTGGTTTGGAACATGTTTTTGTGTTATCGAGGTCCGAACGGAATTCCGAGACCGGGAATAGTTCCTCCATGTCATTTATGACTTGCCTGCAAAATTTGGTATCATTCCGAGTAGTATAGGTCGGTTCGGCGCATTGATATCGAATTCAAGAACTTGAAGTTCTTAAGTTTTGATTCTAGGGGTTTTGAGGTGATTTTGAGTTTTAGCGTTGTTTTGAGTGTTCCGAAGGCTCGAGCGAGTCCGTATTATGATTTGAGACTTGTTGGTATATTTGTACGGGGGGCTCGGGTGGGCCCAGGTGCCATTCGGGCACCAAACGAGGCCAAAAACAAACTTAAACAGTTGCTGGTGCACCTGATCTGGTGTGACCGCAGGTGCGGTTGCCCAGTCACAGGTGCGGGACCGCTCCTGCGGTCCCAGCCTCGCAGGTGCGACCCCCAGGTGGGCTGCCCAATTCTCGCAGGTGCGGAGTCGCTGGTGCGGACTCCTACCGCAGGTGCTAGCCCAGGCTCTCTTGTCCACTTCCGCAAGTGCGAGACTCTTCTCGCAGGTGCGGAACCACTATAGGCACTGTGTTCTTTTAAAACACGGGAAATGTCCATTTTTCCTCATTTCTTCCACCATTAGAGACCTTGAGAGCTTGGGAAAACTGCCCCACGACCTAGCTATTGAAGAGGTAAGTAAATTCTACCCTAGTGTTAGTTTAATACTTGAATTACTAGTTAAATTAACTACCTAATTAGTGAAAATCAAGGAATTGGGTAGTAACTGAGGGCTTTCGAGAATTTAGGGAATTACCCGTGAATTGTCTATGGAATCACACAAAATCATATAATAACGATCCTTAGGTTATGGGTGAGTGTTTCCTTCGGGAATTTTCGGAATCCGAGCGTGCGGGGCCGGGAGGTGAATTTTGGGATTTCTTCAAGAATGATTAATTGACTAAGTAAGTAGGAGCAATTCCATGCTTTGAGTATAATTTGATATATTTACATAACATCTGATTAGTTTCGAGTCCTTAGGTTACGAGTTCGGGATTTTGGGCGCATTCTTGACCCGGGGACTAGGTTCGACACGAGGTGAGTCTCCTTTCTAACCTTGTAAGAGGGAATTGTCCCCATAGGTGATCTAAATGCTATATGTTGATGTTGTGGGGGCTACGTATGTACCAAGTGACGAGAGTCCGTACGTAGCGGCTATTATTATTATGTCCGGGTAGTTAGGCCCACATCATGCCTTGTGATTCTTTCTCGTAATGAATTATATGTTATGAATTCACGTTATATGTAGTATTGTTTTCCTGAGATTTATGAGAATTGATAATTTTAAAGGGATTGTTTGTGGAAAGTAATTTTTAAAGGAATATCGTGTGTTCATGTGACCGCTTCGCAATTTACATTCCGCGAGCAGAGTGTGATTTCCCCCACTCGCATGGGAGCGGGCCGTATGCCACGGCGAGATAGAAAGGTGCACTTTTGGTTCGGACCGTTCGACCCTCGGCAGTGCACAAATATGATCATTTTACTTTATGGCTCAGGCCGGTTGTCCTTATCCCGTATGCGCATGATAAGTTGTTAGTGATTTCGTGGATATTGATTTGACAGATATTTGAGGGAAAAATGAAGCAGTAATTGTTATTTACTTCCAAAATTTATTTAAATTTCAGTGCCTTTAATATTTGTTGCTTTACTACCTTCACATGCCTACTACTTTCATCATATTTTGTTAAATTATATTGTTGAACCTTAGTGAGTGTCATGTCGACCTCTCGTCACTATTTCGTCGAGATTGGACGGGATACTCACTAGGTACATATTTGTTTATGTACTCATGCTACGCTTCTGTACTTAATTGTACAGGTTCTGAGGCTGGTGCTTCTGGTTATCAGACCGGAGCTAGATTCTGATTATAGTTGGACCTGACTTCACGATGAGTTGCTTCTCTTGACGATCCTCGGCAGCACCATGGAGTTTTCTTTTGATATTTCCCGTCTTTTTCTTTCAGACAGTGGGACTGTATAGTATATAGTATATTCTGATAGTATGCCTGTAGGACTTGTGACGCTAGTTTCTGGCAAACACGTGATAGTTATTATGGATTACGGGACTGTATATATATTGGCTCACGCCTCCTCATGACTGTTTTGGCTAAAACTGGTTAAATATCCTTCTTGATTTATGTTTCAGACTTTGGAACTTGGTATATATTGAAATGTTTAATCAAATAAGAAGGAACCCTTAGTAAATTGAGTGTTGGCTTGCCTGACCCCGCTGTTGGGCGCCATCACAACCTGAGTTAGGTTTTGGGTCGTGACAACATGGTATCAGAGCTCTAGGTTCACGTAAGTCTCACGAGTCACGGGCAGACCCAGTAGAGTCTTGAGGATCAGTACGGAGACCTATGTACTTATCTTTAGGAGGCTATAGGGTGTTAGGAAACCTCTCTTTATTCATATTCTATCGTGCAGTCGATGGTTTACTAAAACGCATTCTTCTATTCTCTCATAGATGGTGAGGACGCGCGCATCCGATGTTCCAGACCCGGGAGATGCCACTACCCCTGCCGTCCGAGGCCGTGGCAGAGGCCGGGGGAGGGCACCGGCCTGAGGTAGGGGACAAGGGCATCCCACAGCTATTCTAGTTGCACCACCACCAGAGGATCCTATCATAGAGGAGCAGGACGAGGTGCCCTCAGCAGATCCTGCTCTAGTGGACTTCATAACGACGCCAGGCTTCCAGGAGGTCATGGGCCGTATGATGTTGTTTATGGACACTATATCCAGGCTGGATTATTTCCAGCAGATCCTGCCACTTCTCAGGCGGGAGGGGGAGTCCAAACCCCTACTGCCCAGGCTGCAGGTCAGACAACAACATTACATCATACTCCGGGTACACTGCCCGTGGGTGGGGTCCAGCCTGTGGTAGCAGCACCTGAGCCCCAGACCAGCTGCGGACGGCGATCCGCAGAAGTTATTGGATAGATGGAATCGACTACACCCTCCAGTCTTCGGGGGTGAGCGAGGAGAGGATGCCTAGGACTTCATTGATAGGTGCAGGGACATACTGCACAACATGAGGATATTAGAGTCCCATGGAGTGGACTTCACTACCTTTCAGTTAGAGGGCAGAGCTCGCAGATGGTGGCAGTCTTACATCCACAGCAGGCCAGCAGATTCTCCTCCTATCACTTGGGGACAATTCACACAGCTATTTCTAGACAGGTATATTCCACCCTCTGAGAGGGAAGAGCTGCGGTATCAGTTTGAGCAGCTGGAGCAGGGACAGATGTCAGTGACAGATTATGAGGCTAGATTTTCAGAGTTGTCACGCCATGCACTCATGATACTACCTACTGATGCCGAGAGAGTGCGAAGGTTTGTGGCTGGATTACATCCAGATATTAGGGCCACTGATAACTTGGATTTTTGCCTCATTTTTCGTTCCTCTTTACCTTAGTTTTGGATATAATTGTACACAAAATAGCCCCGTGAGCTTACACATTGTAATTGTTGCAGGATTGAACCAGAAATGAGGACATGCAGTCCAAAACATGCTCAAAATAGGAGTGAAGCTGGCACAAGAATCAAGGACAAGAAAAGTTATCAGGCAATGAGTCTTCGCGGCCGCGGTCATGCTTTCGCGGTCCGCGAAGATCAACTTTCGAGAACCAACATTCAAGGAAAGACCTCTTCGCGGCCGCGGTCGCAGTTTTGCGGTCCGCGAATATCAACTTCTGAGAACCAGTATTCCAGGCAAGGCCTCTTCGCGGTCGCGGTCGCGGTCGCGGTCGCAGTTTCGCGGTCCGCGAAGATCAGGTTCAGAGAACCATTCCCAAAGCAAAATCCACCGCGACCGCGGTCCTATCTTCGCGGTCCGCGGTGGTTCAGATTCAGCAAGCTACAGTTCAAAACCCAATCAAGTTTCGCGGACCGCGGTCGTGTTTTAGCAGTCCGCGGTAGATCCTCAGGGGCAATTTTGTCCAAAAATTTGGCCGAGTACAAATAGACTATTTTGTAATTTTTTTAAGACATCTGGGAATTTTCAGAGCTAAAACTCGTTCTTGTGCCCATGGTTTTTGCATTTTTAGCTTTGTTCTTGCTATTTTAACATTGGAATTTCAATTTTCATTGTTAATTATAGATTAATGGGTTCTTCTTCTTCTCTATCATTGGTTTCTACTTTGATTATGAGTAGCTAGACCCATTGGCTAGGGTTGTGGCTCAACCCTAGTGTGAGTATGTAATGGGTTTGTTAAATTAAGGTTGGGAAATTAGTGGGTGTTGGCTATTTAGGCTAATTTGGTGTTGTTATTGCTATAATTGGTGGTTGCAAACACTAATTAGCCCTTTTATGACTTGGGTCTTTCTTGAGAAAGAGGACTTGAGTCTAGAAAATTAGCCTAATAGGAAATTAGGGCATTATCAAGAGATTGGTAGTCCCAATCAATTGGGTTGAATCCAGAAATGGTAAAACCCTACTTGAGCCCTAATTAACGGGTTAAACCTCGAGAGAGTAATACCCTACCTAAGCCTTACTTGCTTGCTTAATTGACACCCAATTGGTCTCGAGAGAGTCAATTTGGGTAATGCCACTCAAACTACCCAGAGGTATAGAGTGGGCACCTGAGTGCATTGGCTATAACTGTATCCCTAGTGAATTCCCCGACCTTAGACTTGAAACCCGTCACATATCCACCTATCAAAGGTCATGACCCTAGTGCCTTTATCAATATAAGAAAACACCAACAAAAACATCGCAATTATTAGTTAGTACAAAATCCTTAGAACTAATCTTAGTATAATTCAACCCAATATGTTTAGAAGTGTAATTAGTAACACTCTTCCCTTTTAGCTCACTTAGACACTCACTCCCATATAAAGACTCTCTGTGGATTCGATCCCGACCTTATCGGGTAAAAGCTACACGACCCGTGCCGGCCTACTTATATAGTAGTGTTGGTGGGACGTGAACAACCACCATGTCCCGAGAGGTGGAGATGGGTACTCCTTATTAGCTCGTGGTAGAGATTGCTCGCGGGATTGAGGGTTATCGATCGAGGAGCAGGTAGCAGGGGCAATAGGATAAAAGGGCTAGATTCTCAGGAGATTTCAGAGGTGCCCCAGCTAGGGGCAGAGGTCAGTTTGGTAGTGATCAGCCCAGCAGGCCTTCGTATTCAACACCTCCACCACCTCCCCGAGGTGTTCCAGCGAGGGCTCATTTCAGTGTTATGCCAGAGCGTTCCTACTGCCCTCCAACCATTCAGAGTTCACCTAGTGGTTATCCAGTCATCCGAGATCCTCCAGCCCCTACTTCAATGTTATGCCAAAGGGTTCACATCGCTCTCCGGCCATTCAAGGTTCTTCTTCGGGGCAGCAGACTATGGTACCTAGAGATTGCTATGAGTGTGGGGATCTAGGTCATATGCAGAGGCATTGTCTCAGGATTTGGGGCAAAGCAGTGCAGCATGGTTATTAGCCTATGGGTCTAGCACCAGCAGTCCGGCCACCTAGAGGTGGAGGACAGATCGGTAAGGGTCGTCCTAGAGGTGGAGGCCAGTCAGGGGGAGGTCAGTCAGCTCCTATTCACTCTGGTGGGGCTCAGTGTTCTAGTGCTCCAGCCATATTCTATGCTATACCGGCCAGATCAGATGCAGTGGCCTCAGACGCCGTGATCACAAGTATTATCTCAGTATGTGGTAGAGAGGCTTCAGTGAGATCCACCTATTCATATATTTCAGCATTATTTGCTCATTTTCTGGATGTTCCTCGTGAGTCCTTGGGTTCCCCTATATATGTGTCCACTCTTGTGGGCGATTCTGTGGTGGTAGACCGGGTTTACCGATCCCGTGTGGTTACATTCTGTGGATTTGAGACTAGAGCGGATCTTTTATTGCTCGATATGGTTGATTTCAAGGTTACTTTATTCATGGATTGGCTATCTCCTTATCATGCCGTGCTAGATTTCCATGCCAAGACAATTACTCCAGCCATGCCTGAGTCGCCTAGGCTGGAGTGGAGAGGTTCCTCAGTTAGTGCAGCCAGCCGAGTTATTTCCTTCCTGAAGGCTCAACACATGGTCGAGAAGGGTTGTCTGGCCTATCTTGCTTATGTGCGGGACACCATCGCTGAGTCTCCGACGATTGATTCAGTGCCAGTTGTTCGAGAGTTTGCTTATGTATTTCCTTCAAACCTTTCGGCCATGCCTCCGGATCGTGATATTGATTTCTGCATTGTTGTAGCTCCAGGCACTCAACCTATCTCCATTCCCCTGTACCGTATGGCTTCGAAAGAGCTGAAGGAGTTGAAGTAGCAGCTTGAGGATTTGTTGGCTAAAGGGTTTATCAGACCGAGTGTATCATTGTGGGGTGCTCCAGTCCTATTTGTGCTGAAAAAGGATGGGTCTATGCAGATGTGTATTGATTACCACCAGTTGAACAAGGTCACCATTAAGAACAAGTATCCTTTTCCGCGCATTGATGATTTGTTTGACCAGTTGCAGGGTGCTAGGGTGTTTTCTAAGATTGATTTGAGATCGGGATATCATCCGTTGAAGATTCGGGCCTCAGATGTTCTGAAGACTGCTTTTCGTACGAGATATGGCCACTATGAGTTCCTTGTGATGTCCTTTGGCTTGACTAATGCCCCAGCAGCATTTATGGACTTGATGAACAGGGTGTTTAGGCCGTATATTGATTCTTTCATCATTGTCTTTATTGATGACATCTTGATTTACTCACGTAGCCTGGGGGAGCACGAGCAACATTTGAGAGTTGTGCTCCGGACTTTGCGGGAACGGAAGCTATATGCTTAGTTCTCCAAGTGTGAGTTCTAGTGGGATTCCGTGGCATTCTTGGGGCATGTGGTATCCGGAGAGGGTATCAAGGTTGATCCTCAAAAGATTGAGGCAGTTCAGAGTTGGTCGCGTCCTACTTTAGCTACAGAGATCAGGAGTTTCTAGGGTCTAGCAGGCTATTACCGCCGATTTGTGGAGGGGTTTTCTTCTATTGCAACCCCATTGACTAGATTGACTCAGAAGAATTCCCCGTTCCGGTGGTCCGACGAGTGTGAGGCGAGCTTTCAGAAGCTCAAGGCCGCATTGACTTCAACACCAGTTCTGGTATTGCCTTCAGGTTCTGGGATGTATACAGTATATTGCGACGCTTCACGCGTTGGCTTGGGTGTGTATTGATGCAGGAAGAGAGAGTTATTGCTTATGCTTCGCGCCAGCTGAAGGTTCATGAAAAGAATTATCCTGTGCACGATTTAGAGTTGGCGGCGATTGTTCATGCTCTTAAGATTTTGAGGCATTACTTGTATGGAGTGTCCTGTGAGGTTTATACAGACCACCACAGCTTGCAGTACTTATTCAAGTAGAGGGATCTTAATTTGAGGCAGCGCAAATGGCTTGAGTTGTTGAAGGATTATGATATCACCATTCTTTATCATCCGGGAAAGGGAAATGTGGTAGCAGATGCCTTAAGCAGGAATGCAGAGAGTATGGGTAGCTTAGCTTATATTGCAGCAGAGGAGAGACCTCTAGCCTTGGACATTCAGTCCTTGGCTAATCGCTTGTTGAGGTTAGATCTGTCAGAGCCTCGTCGAGTTTTAGCTCATGTGGTTGCTCAGTATTCGTTATTGGGAGAGATTAAGGCTCGACAGTTTGATGATATGTGCTTAGCAGAGCTTAGGGAGACAGTGATTCAGGGTGGTGCCAAGGAGGTTACTATTGGCGAGGAAGGTGTTCTGAGACTTCAGAGCCGTTTATGTGTTTCTAATTTCGATGGCCTTAGAGGTAGGATTCTAGAGGAGGCACACAGTTCTCGGTATTCTGTTCATCCTGGTGCTACAAAGATGTATCGTGATTTGAAGCATCATTATTGGTAGAGGCGGATGAAGAGGGACATTGTGGAGTATGTGGCTAGGTGTCTTAATTGCCAGCAGGTTAAGTATGAGCACCAGAGGCTAGGAGGCCTACTTCAGCAGATGCCCATTCCTGAGTGAAAATGGGAGCGCATCACTATGGACTTCGTGGTTGGGTTGCCTCGGACCTTGCGGAAGGTTGACGCGGTTTGGGTCATTGTGGATAGATTGACCAAATCGGCGCATTTCATTCTAGTGGCTACTACATATACTTCGGAGAGGTTGGCCCAGATCTACATTTGGGAGATAGTTCGGTTGCACGGTGTGCCGGTGTCCATTATATCAGATCGAGATCCTCAGTTCACCTCGCAATTCTGGAGAGCATTGCATAGTGAGATGGGTACCCAGATAGATCTTAGCATAGCATTCCACCCTCAGACTGATGGTCAGTCCGAGCGTACAGTTCAGATATTGGAGGACATGCTCAGGGCATGTGTGATTGACTTTGGAGGTCAGTGGGACCAGTTCTTGCCTTTGGCCGAGTTTGCTTACAATAATAGTTATCAGTCCAGCATCGGGATGGCTCCATTTGAGGCTTTGTATGGTCGGCGATGTCGTTCTCCTATCGGGTGGTTTGATTCTGGCGAGGCTAAGTTATATGGCACCGACCTGGTGAAGGATGCTTTAGAGAAGGTAAAGTTGATTCAGGAAAGGCTCCGCACAGCACAGTCCAGACAGAAGAGTTACGCGGATCAGAAGGCACGTGATGTATCATTTATGGAGGGAGATAAGGTTCTGTTGAAGGTCTCACCGATGAAGGATATTATGAGGTTCGGGTAGAAGGGCAAGTTGATCCCACGGTTTATAGGTCCTTTCGAGTGTTGAGGCGAATTGGAGAGGTTGCTTATGAGCTTGCTTTACCTCCCAGCTTATCAGGATTTCATCCGGTCTTTCATGTATCCATGCTCCGGAGTTACCACGCCGACTTCTCTCACGTGGTTGATTTCAGCCCTATTCAGTTGGATGAAAGGTTGGGCTACAAGGAGGAGCCTGTTGCCATTATTGATAGACAGGACCGCCAGTTGAGATACAAGAGAGTTTGTGCCGTAAAGGTCCAGTGGAGGGGACAACCAGTCGAGGAGGCGACCTGGGTGTCTGAGGAGGACATGCGGAGCAGATATCCGCACTTATTCAGCACTTCAGGTATGATTCTAGACCCGTTCGAGGGCGAACGTTTGTTTAAGAGGTGGGAATGTAATGACCCGACCGGGCATTTTGCGTTATCGGACCCCGTTCCCTAAATGAAACTTCCCATAGAGGCTTATCGTGATTTATGACTTGCGGGGACGGGTGGTTCGGGATTTGGAAGAGTTTGGAATGGTATAGGAGCACTTAGTTCCCTAAGGTTGGCCTTTTTGGCCAAGTTTGACTTTGGTCAACATTTTGAGTAAACGACCTCGGAATCAAGTTTCGATGGTTCCGGTAGCTTCGTATGATGATTTTGGACTTAGGCGTATGTTCGGAATGGGTTTTGGATGACTCGGGAGCGTTTCAGCGCCCAATATCGAAATAAGAGTTTCCTTAAGTTTGAAATTTGGTTTAGAACGTGTTTTTGTGTTATCGAGGTCCGAATGGAATTTTGAGATCGGGAATAGTTCCGTCATGTCATTTATGACTTGCCTTCAAAATTTGGTGTCATTCCAAGTAGTATAGGTCGGTTCAACGCATTGATATCGAATTCAAGAACTTGAAGTTCTTAAGTTTTAATTCTAGGGGTTTTGAGGTGTGATTTTGAGTTTTAGTGTTGTTTTGAGTGTTCCGAAGGTTCGAGCGAGTCCGTATTATGATTTGGGACTTGTTGGTATATTTGGACGGGGGCTCGGGTGGGCGCAGGTGCCTCTCGGGCACCAAATAAGGCCAAAACCCAGTTGCAACAGTTGCTGGTGCACCTGATCTGGTGTGATCGCAGGTGCGGTTTCCCAGTCGCAGGTGCAACCCCCAAGTGGACTTCCCAATTCTCGCAGGTGCTGACCTTTTCCCGCAGGTGCGGAGCCACTGGTGCGGACTCCTGACCGTAGGTGCGAGCCCAGGTTCTCCTGTCCACTTCCGCAGGTGCAAGACTCCTCTCGCAGGTGCGGTCCTTGAGCCGCAGGTGCGGAACCACTGTAGGCAGTGTGTTCTTTTAAAACAGGGGAAATGTCCATTTTTCCTCATTTCTTCCACCATTAGAGACCGTACGTAGTGGCTATTATTATTATGTCCGGGTAGTTAGGCCCATATCATGCCTTATGATTTTTTCTCATAATGAATTATATGTTATGAATTCACGTTATATGTAGTATTATTTTCCTGAGATTCATGGAAATTGATAATTTTAAAGGGATTGTTTGTGGAAAGTAATTTTTAAAGGAATATTGTGTGTGCATATGACCGCTTCGCAATTTATATTCTGTGAGCGGAGTGTGATTTCCCCCACTCTCATGGGAGCGGGCTGTACGCCATGGCGAGATAGAAAGATGCACTTTTGGTTCAGGTCGTTCGACCCTTGGCAGTGCACATATATGATCATTTTACTTTATGGCTCAGGCTGGTTGTCCTTATCCCGTATGCGCATGATAATTGTTAGTGATTTCGTGGATATTGATTTGACAGATATTTGAGGGAAAAATGAAGTAGTAATTGTTATTTACTTCCAGAATTTATTTAAATTTCAGTGCCTTTAATATTTGTTGCTTTACTACCTTCATATGCCTACTACTTTCATCATATTCTGTTAAATTATATTGTTGGACCTTAGTGAGTTTCATGTCGACCTCTCGTCATTACTTCTTCGAGATTGGACAGGATACTCGCTGGGTACATATTTGTTTATGTACTCATGCTACACTTCTGTACTTAATTGGACAGGTTCTAAGGCTGGTGCTCATGGTTATCAGACCGGAGCTAGATTCTAATTATAGCTGGACCTGACTTCACGGTGAGCTGCTTCTCCTGACGATCCTCGGCAGCACCATGGAGTTTTCTTTTGTTATTTCCCGTCTATTTCTTTTAGATTGTGGGACTGTATAGTATATCTTTTGTATATTCTGATAGTATGCCCGTAGGACTTGTGACACTAGTTCCTGGCATACACGTGATAGTTATTATGGATTACGGGACTGTATATATATTGGCTCACGCCTCCTTATGACTGTTTTGGCTAAAACTAGTTAAATATCCTTCTTGATTTATGTTTCGGACTTTGGAACTTGGTATATGTTGAAATGTTTAATCAAATAAGAAGGAACCCTTAGTAAATTGAGTGTTGGATTGCCTGACCCCGCTGTTGGGCACCATCACGACCTGAGTTAGGTTTTGGGTCGTGACATGTGGTAAACTTATTCACTATGTATTACTTTTAGAAATTATAAGTAATGACCCTAATTCGATGAAATTAAGTTTACACGTGAAGCATTTAATATAATTACTGGTTTGAACTGTTCTTCTTCACTGGACATCAAAGGTTTGCATGAAAAAGAGAATAGGCTTTCGAAAGTCTATTTCCATGGAAAGGTGTAACGACTCGACCGGTCGTTTTGAGATTCAGCGCGTCGTTCAATAGTTGGGAGTCACGAACAACTTCATTTCAGGTATATTGACTTGTGCATATGTTCGGAATTGAAATTCAGGAAGACCGGAGTTTAACTTAAAGGAAAATTCTCATTTTAGAAGTCTTAAGTTGAAGAAATCGAGTAAGGCTGGGATTTTGAGTAAACGACCTCGGAATCAAGATCTGAAGGTTCCAGCAGGTTCGTATGATGATTTCGGACTTGGGAGTATGTCCGGAATGGGTTTTGGATAACCCGGGAGTAGTTCACCGTATATTGTGGAAAGTCAGTATTTTAAGGAAATTTCCTAAGTTTGACTTGAAGTACATTTCAATGATATTGATGTCCGTTTGGAATCTGAGTCTGGGAATAGCTCCGTATGGTGATTCTGGAGTTGAGAGCGTGATCGGAAGTGAATTCGGATATCCGGAAGTCTATTTAAGGTCATTTGGCTAAAGATAGAAAACTGAAGGTTTTTGAAGAATTCGACCGGAAATAGAAATTTTGATATCGGGGTCGGAATGCGATTCCGGAAGTTGGAGCAGGTCCGTAATGTCGAATATGACTTGCCTGCAAAATTTGGGGTCAATCGGACGTGATTTGATAGGTTTCGGCATCGGAGGTGAAAGTTAGAAATTTCAAAGTTCATAAAGTTGAATTTTAGTGCGATTCGTGATTTCGGCGTTGTTTGAGGTGATTTGAAGCCCCGATCAAGTTCGTGGGATGTTATGGGAATGAGTCGTGTGTTTGGACGGGGGCCTCGGGTGTGTTTCGGGGCATTTCGGAGTGAATTTGATGTTGCTGTTTCTGGTGTTTATGGTAATGCTATGCGATCGCAACCTTAGTTATGCGATCGCGGAGAGGAAATTGAGGGGCAAGGTTTTTGGCCTATGCGATCGTGGATGTTGAGGTGCGATCGCGGAGAAGGCTCAGGCAGGCTTGTGCGATCGCAAGGAGGAAGGTGCGATCGCGGAGAAGGCTCAGGCAGGCTTGTGCGATCGCAAGGAGGAAGGTGCGATCGCGGAGAAGGATTTGGAGGGAGCTGGAAAAAGGCCCGTGCGATCGCAGGCAAGCTTGTGCGATCGCATATAAGAAATGCTCTGCTGCACTGACTCGACTTCGGAGGCTCATATCTCACAATCTGTAAGAAATTTTGAGATGGTATAGAAATGAAAGTTGTATCCCTTTGTGTCTAGTTTCTAGAAATGCAAACCATTCATGATTTGGATTTGTGTACAAAGAGATATGGCTGTTACACTATAGGGTGTCCGGGAAGATGAAGAAGAAAGTTGTGTTACGCATGGGCTAACTTTGCCAGATTATATCTAGAAATATATCAAACATTTTGAGATGGTATACAAATGAAAGTTGTAGATATTGAAGTCTAGTTGTCATAACATTAAACCATTCGTCGTTTGGAGTTTTGTGCAAAAAGTTATGACTATTCTACTGGAGGCTATCCGGGAAGGCTGGACATTTGTTTTCCGCGATCGCAAAGCTCTTTCCGCGATCGCAAAGAGCAAATTTTGGGCTGGAAAACTCCGCGATCACAAGGCATTTTCCGCGATCGCACTGAGTAAATACCTAGGCATTGTTGATTAGAAACGGGATTTTGGCATTTCTCTCTCATTTTTCAAAGCCATGCGCGATTTTTGGAGAGCTTCAAGAGGGGTTTTTTGTCATCTATGTTAAGGTAAGTTAATCCTACTCATTTCAAGTTAGATACAAGATTATTACATGGATTAGAACATGAAAATTAGGGACAATTTGAGGAAAATTTGGAAGAAACCTATAAATTTGGAAATTTGGATTTTAGCCACGAATTGAGCATGAATAATTGAGTAAAATGTATAATTGAATTATTAAAGCTTCGGGTAGAGATTTTCTTCAAGAAGTTTTGAGGTTCGGGCAAGTGGGCCCGAGGGCATTTTGGTCATTTCATTGAGCCGGGCTAAGGAACTTTGTAATTTTAATTGGTTATGATCTATTGAGTATATTTTCATTGAATTTTCATTATTTGGATAGTTTGGGAGCGTGCGCATCCATTTTTAGTCGTCGTAGAGGCTTGGATACCGGTGATGAATCTTCGGAGCGAGGTGAGTCTCCTTTCTAACCTCGTAAGAGGGAAATTGTCCCTCTAGGTAACCTTGTTTGCTATGTGATCTTGTTTGGGGTCTATGTACGTATCGAGTGACGAGAGTCCGTACGTAGTGGCTATTACTGCTTCGTCCGGGTAGTTAGGACACAACATGTTCATTGTTTTTCCCTGGTATAACATAGATATGACTTGTATACTTGTGTGATTGGTACTGTTGTCTTTGAACATTGTGATACTTGGCTTGACTTAAGAGTGATTAGAGAATCACGGGATGGGATCAGGCCGTACGCCACGACAGAGTGATGATTGATTATATTATGGGATCGGGCCGTACGCCACAACAGAATGATGATTGATTATATTAAAGGGTCGAGTCGTATGCCACGGCAGAGTGATGATTGATTATATTATGGGATCGGGCCGTACGCCACGACAGAATGATGATTGATTATATTATGGGATTGGGTCGTACACCACGGCGAGATTGAGACTACCAGGGTGGGATCGGGCCGTACACCATGGCGAGATTGAGACTACCAGGGTGGGATCGGGCCGTACTCCACAACGAGATTGAGACTACCAGGGTGGGATCGGACCGTACGCCACGGCGAGATTGAGACTACCAGGGTGGGATCGGGCCGTACACCACGGCGAGATTGAGACTACCAGGGTGGGATCGGGTCATACGCCACGGCGATATTGAGACTACCAAGGTGGGATCAGGCCGTACGCCACGACAAGATTGAGTACCATATGGGAGCGGGTCGTACGCCACGGCGGAGACCAAACTTGTTTGATTTGAGATTGTTATTCGATGCCGGATATTGATGTACTTGATTATTTGTTTACTTGCCTACAATTTTCCTTACATCCTGC
>ML252618.1:14492-33183 GCA_005239495.1 Nicotiana undulata | reverse complement strand
CAAATGTGGAGTACTCACGCCCTTCTGCGCATGTTTTTCCCCATGTGCAGATCCAGGTCCTAGCATGCGGTATCTCAGCTAGTCAGCAGCAGCAGTATCAGGAGACTCGACGTATAATCTGCAGCGTCCGCAGATTCCGAGTCCCCTTCCTATCTTAAAGTCGTAGTACTTGTAGATGAAACTATACAGTCTTCTCTTTTCCAGTTGTGTATATTGAGCAGTAGAGTAGCTTGTGATGTATGGTGATATTCCGGGTTCTGGATAAAGTAACTGTTTATGTCGATCGACGTCGACTTTATTATGAATTATTTCACTTACTTTTATTTTCCCCATTTTATCTAAATTTCGCTTAAGGTATAGGCTTACCTAGTCGTCTAGACTAGGTGCCGTCACGAGATACAGTCGGAGGGAGAATTGGGTCGTGACAATGTTCTAGCAAAATGATCTTCAACTTCTCTTCCCCTCATCCTCACCATGATTTCCATACCTTTACAATTCCATTTGGTATCTTAAAACATGTAAAAACAGCCCACACAACATAGCTCAACTTCAAGTTTCATAGTTACTAGTTTCTTCAAGAATCCTTAAACAAAATTCAACCCAACACTTGTACAAACTTAAGATTAGGTTATGGAAGATGAAACTTGCCTCAAATATGCCAAAAAAACATCTGTTCTTTAACTCACTTAAACACCATGTAACTTACCAAGTCGTCACAACGAAAAGGAAAGGGGGTTAATGGTAAGAACAATATTCTTTACGTCGAACTTGCGCGGTTTATCTTTGAATTCACTCTAGGATCATGGGGGAACCCTTGGAGAGAATCTAGAAAGTTTTAGGAACTGTTTTGATCGATAAAATGAGTTAAAAATACTTATAATTGACATATATACAAGCTGGAGTTTTACACCGACTTTGTGAGTACCAAGGGAACTGCTTGCGCAGTCTCGCGAAAATACGAATATCTCTCTACATTGATGTCGTATCGACAAATGCTTTAATGCTTTATAAACTAGACTCGTAGATATTCAATTTGGTATCAAAGTACATTGGGAGAAAAGCTCGGTTGCATTTGACCTAATTTTCAGCACATTTAGGAATGTAACTTGTGATGACCTTTGCCAACTTTTGTTCAACAACTCGTTCATATGGAGCATATGAAGTGATGAATATAGGCCATATAAAAATCATAATGGAGCTTCCAATCTTTGTTTCATGACACGAAGTGAGATAAGTGAGAAAAGAAAATATTTTGGTGCTTGGAGTGATGACAATATATCAGACAACGATCATGAGGAGTCTACAAGCAACTGCTTCATGTCCCCACGTGAAACAAGTGAGGTAATATCTCAAGACTGTGATAAATGCAATTAACTTCAAAATATCGTAGAACAGGCTTTAGAAGATATGAGAAAAATTCTTGATGAGCTCAAGAAGACTAAACGGGAGAAGAAACACTTGGAGACCCAACTTGAAGAATATAACAAGCTGAAAATGAAAAAGGAAGAGTGTGATATTCTACTCGAAGAATATCAGGTTGAAAGTGACTTGCTTCATGAAGAAAATGCGGAACTTCGCAAACAAATGAATAGCTTGCACAAATCGTCCCCTCATCATTTTCATCAACCGAACAAACGGGCTTATTTTCTTAATAACTCTAAGTTGACTGACAATGGATCTACTAGTAGATGCCCTATTTCAAACAAGTCGACTCAGGAAAGCTTCAAGTCGACTAAGGCACCTACTGGTAAATACTCCACTTCTTTTGTTACTTGTCACTACTGTGGTAACTTTAGACATAAGAAATTTGCATGTAATTATGCCAAAAGTCATTTTAGATCAATATTTATTTGGAGAGACAAACAGTTATATGTATCTCCAATTATACAAGCTACTAACCATGAAGGACCCAAAAGGGTTTGGGTACCAAAAACAAACTAATTTGTTTTGCAGGAATTGCTAAGTCCATCCATAAAAAAGGATCAAATATATTTGCATATTGGCTGGTGGAGGAACATGCTTAAAGATGCTTCAAAGCTCTTACATATTCAACACAGGATGAAGGATATTCGACATACGATCTAAAAGAGTGACTGATATCACTAAGATTTATTCAAGTTCTTCTTGCTACATTAGGTGATACATTTCTAGCTATTTGTTTAGTAAAGTATAGCCTAGTATATGCATCTTAGTCACCTATATACACTTGAGTCCACTAGCTACATCATATTGTTATTCTATTTTAGTATTATTTTAGACTTTAAATAGCTTCAGTACATTTCTTGTATGGACCATGTCATTCGCATAAGATAGTAGGACAACCAAGCATGTGATCATACTGATATCATACGAACTTGAATCATGCCTATATGCGTCTTAGATTATTATTGAAGTGAATTATTTGTGTAATATGTACTTTCTTGGTATAAATACTAATAATTCACTTGAGACCAAGAAAGTTATTTAACTTTGAGGCCACTTCTGCACATAAAACATTTTTGGCAATACTCACAGCTTGAAGACGAAAGGTATGTGTCTCTATTATTGAAAATTATTCGCTTTGATTGGGTTATGTCCTGGATCTATATTAGAGGGCACCTTATGTGAGATATAGAAGGAAGATAAATCAAGTGTTGATTATTTTGTTGCAAATGGTTACCAAGCTTGAAAGGTACATATATATGTTTCTATTGATGATTATCCTTACTTTCGCATAGGTCATATTTTCTAATAAGACAATGACGCATTTGCAGTGATCATCGATCTGAGTTTTAATAGTATTTGTTTGACATTTTCTTGCTACAAGCATGATCTTTCACATTTTTAGTTTGGCGCCTAAGTTGAAAGCATACTCTAAAAGAAAGCATCATTTTTGCATAAATTGTTATCATTGGCTTATATGTGCTTTAATATTTTTTATTGGATTTTATCTTGAATGAAATTATGTCTGAGCTATGGGAAGGAATAAAAATCAATTTTGATTATCTTATTTCCTTTGGTTGCAACTGTCTTGGTAAGACTCTCGACATATTCCTTATTTATTACTACTTACGATCTTATGAAATTCATAATATTAGTTGTAAGAGAAATTCCAACATGCATGTTTTTCTTTATGCTAATATTTTTCGGAGAAAATTATAAATAAGGATGGAGAACTTGCAGTGGATAACTTTCAATAATCTGCTAATGACACATCATCAGTTGAACTACAACCATGAAGAAGCATTAAACGATGAATGTTGTATTCTAGCAATGCAAAATTTATTGAGCGAAGCTGAAAGAATCAAAAGTATAAAAATTCAGTATCAAGCAAAGGAGCCGCAATCATGGATATTTAAAGCCTGATAAAATTGGTATGATTGTGAAAAATATGTGCAAACTTGTAGCCCAAGGTTTCACAACAAAAAGGTTTATTTCTTTCTAGAGAGTTTTGTTAGAATAAAATTTTTCATGTGCATATTACAAAGTTTGTAACCTAGTTTTGTATGGATGTCGAAATATTTTTTAAGTGGTTTGAAAATTGCATAACATTTTTCTCTAACCTTTATTTGGAATTGAAGGTTTTTCTTGAATCACATTCTTGTGACTAAGACTAGTTACTATTTGAAACAAATTCATGTTTATAATCTGACGATTATTCTTTCCAAAGATGCATTTACAAGAGCATATTTTTTTGGTAATACTAACCAAAAGCATGTCAAGTATTTTTAAGCCTCTAGAAGATGATCAATTTGAAAATGAGTATGATGGAGAAATAACCTTTATCTACACAATCCAAATAATGCTAAACAAGGAGAAAATTGGTGACGATCGAATAAAGTACCAAGGTATGACCGACTCTCTATTTTCATGATAAATACTTTGATATACCTGATCCATAATAACTCCTTTTAGTACCACAAAAGATTTTTAGTTGACTTCTAAATTATGGATTATTGTATATAAGAACTAATTGCTTTGATCTAGTAGGATATTTTCATGTGCATACCTTGCAGGCAACAAAGTGGACTGAAATAAAAATGGCATGGGGATTTCTTTAAAAATTCTCATGTCATGAAAAAGACAAAACTAGAGCACAAGGCAGAACACATGTCGTTAGATTACTTGTGACAGAAAGTGTCACGACCCAAATTTTCCTCCGTTGGGTATCGTGAAGGAACCTAGTCTTAGGGACTAGGTATGCCTAACATTTAGAGAATAATAACAATAATACAAGAAATCTAACAGTCTTGATATAGAAATCTTGACAAAATTACAATATTCCCAAAATCGCTAATACAAGTCATAAGCTCTACAAATTTACTCTAAAATTTCTAATTACCACTATTCGGAATGAATACAACAGGGTATGAATAATAAATACAAGAAGGTGACTCCGAAGCCTGCGAACGCAATAGCAGGTTACCTTGAGTCTCCTCGTCAATGATCCGCGCAAATGATAACTAGGGATTTTACCTTGTTTTACACTCTATCTTGCTTAAGTTTTGGATGCAATTGTACACAAAATAGTCCCAAAGGATTACATGTTGTGCTTGTTGCAGGGTTTCGCCAAAAAGGATGACAAATAGTCAAAGACTTGCTAAAAACAAAGTGAAACTTGCACAAGTACCAAGAACAACCAAAAGCCAAGTTCAATTCACCACCGCGGACCACGGTCCACTTTATGCGGTCCGCAGTGGTAAGGTTCAGAGAGTTTTGTCCCAAGGCAAATACCATCACGGACCGCGGTCCATTATCCGTGGACCGCGGTCCATTATCCGCGGACCGCGGTGGTGAGATTCAGAGAACCATATTTTGAAGGCCAAGACCAACGCGGACCGCGGTCCATTTTACGCGGTCCACTGTCAAGAGATTCAGAGACCCAAGCAATTGAAGTTTAGAAGACTACCGCGGACCGCGGTCCTCTCTTCGCGGTCTGCGTTGAAGCCACCGCGGCCGCTGTCCATTTTATGTGGACCGCGGTGGCCAAGTTTAGAGCCCAAATTTGTGAAGCCAAATAGCCTCACCGCGACCGCGCTCCATTTTGCGCGGTCCGTGGTGACCCCGCATGGGAATTTTGTCCGGAATATTCAGTTGTGTATAAATAATTTATTTTGTTATTTTTTAGGGTAAGCTTTGTATCAGACATATTTTGGGAGCTCGTGGGCATTTTTCTACAGCAAGTTTTGTAATTTTATCTAGTTTTCAACATTGAATCCTTCAGTTTTATTTTATAATTCCATTACATGGGTTTTTCTTCATCTAATTCTTTTATTTTTCATTGATTATGAGTAGCTAAACCCATNGTGGTTGCAAACACTAATTGGTGTTCAATTGACTTGGGTCCTTCTTGAGAAAGAGGACTTGAGTCTAGAAAATCAACCCAACAAGGAATTTTGGACGAAATCATGTGAATTGATAGTCCCAATTAACGGGTTAAACCTCGAGAGAGTAAAACCCTACTTGAGCCTAAATTGCTTGTGCAAATTTGATACCCAATTGACCTTGAGAAAGGCAATTAGGGCAATACCATTCAAACTACCGAGAGGTATAGAGTGGGTAACGCTGGGCATTGGTTATATCATAATTCCCCGAACAACATCTTTGCTTTAGAAATTAGAACCCGCTGATTACCCGCCTAGGTAAAAGTCATAACCCTAGTGCCTTTATCTAATTAGAAAACAACCCAAAAAGACAATAGTTAGCTTAATTGCAATTATAGTAGCCTAAATCATAGTTATAATATAAAATCCAAAATTATGAGAAGTGTAATCAAGAACACGAAACACTATTAGATTACGTAGAAACTCGACTCCAAATCATAACTCTCTGAGGAATTGATCCCCACCTTTCGAGTAAAAGCTGCACTAACCCTCATCTTTCTACTCTAATAGTAGTGTGGGTGAGAGTCGATCACTTTTTGGCGCCATTGCCGGGGAGTTATATGGTGTTGATTATCTACGTGAATATTAGTGTTAAGTGTTTTTCTTTCTTTCTATTTTTAACGTTTTTGTTGAATCTATTCAGGTGCAAATGGCGGATCCCTTAGGAAACGTTATTGCGGGGGAGGAGGTATTTGATAACCAAGACGATGAAATCAACCAAGTACCACCTCAAAGAAGGGGCGACATGCCAATATTCAAGAGGACATTCCAGACCCTCCCCTGCCACCAGCTGCCAGAGCCGCCCCTCGGGTCCTTCCAAACGAGGGGTATGCTAGTGCCATTGTCCCGCCGAGAATTCGGGCGGGAAATTTCCAAATTACCAATATGATGCTGACACTATTAGAGCAGCGGGGTTATTTCACCGGAGCCGCAAATCAAAATGCTTACAAACATCTTAAGGGCTTCGTGGATACCTGCTGGGGTAGTAAACAAACGAATGTCTCAGAGGATGCATTGAGACTTCGGTTATTCCCCTTATCTCTTCGAGGGAAGGCTGTTGATTGGCTCGAGCGTCTTCCCAACCACTCAATATCTACTTGGGATGAGCTCACAGACAATTTTATTGCTAAATATTTCTCCCCGAGTCATATGGCGGCGCTCAGAGATAAAATCTTGGCCTTTAAGCAAGAACCCAACGAGCTTTTGCATGAGATATGGGAGAGATATCGGACAATGGTTAAGGAATATCCAAACAACGACATGACTGAAGCCATGATCCAGCAGACATTCTACCGAGGGATTAACACTGTCAATCAATGTGTGGTCAATTAGTTGGCCGGTGGAAACTTCATGAAATTGACTTACCCCGAGGCATGTGAGGTATTAGATGAGATGGCTGACACATCGTCGGCTTGGCAAAGTAGAGCAAACGTACCTCGGGGTGAGTCCGGTGTCAATACTCTTCATAAAGAGCTTCAAGAACAGGGGCAAGCAATTGCCCAGCTCACGACCACTATGAACCAACTTGCTAAGGCCCAGCTTCAACAATTACAAAGGCCAAAGCAATTAAATGCCATGGAGGGAGTGAACCAAAGAAGACCTCGGGGAAATCCTAAGCAAAGCAACAATGATCAAACTGACCAAAGACCGAGTGGGTATATTGAAGAAGAACCATATGATGATTAAGAAGAGGATGTTATGTATGCCAATAACTACCAAAGTCAAGGGAACAATCAAAGCAACAATCAAAATTGGAGCAACCAAGGCAACAATCAAAGTTGGGGTAATCAAAGACAAAGAAATTTGAGCAATAACAACAATTCACGAAATTGGGGGAACAACAATAACCAACAATGGGGGAACAACAATGATAATAATTGGAGCGGAGGCAATAACAACAACAATTGGGGTGGTAATGGTAACCGGGGGTCAGGATCTCAAAAGCCTCCGATGTACCAACAACCAAGCAATCCACCCCCCGTACCAATCTCAAGGACAAAGCTCATCAAGCAATGATATGGGAAGAATTGAACAAATGTTCAAGTAGATGATGGAGCGAAATGCGGACTCCGATGCTCAGTTGGCCTCTCACAGCACATCCATTAGGAACCTTGAAGTACAAATGGGCCAAATTTATCATGCCTTAAACACACGCCCAAAGGGTGCACTACCGAGTGATACGGTGGTGAACCCTAAGGGTGGGAACAATAATAATACCGGTCACGCCATGGCGGTGACCACGAGAAGTGGAAAAGGTGGTGAAGCAAGTACTTCTAGGAAAAAGAGAATTGTTGTTGATGATGATGAATTTCCCCATGATGAGTTACCAATTGAAGTTGAGCAAGTGGTGGAAGATCCAACTACTAGTGAGGTGAGAATTGATATCCATAATAATGGGGAGGATTTGCAAAGGTACGTGAACCCGTCTAGGGAACACGTGATAAATATGCCAGAACCGGTGGTCCCACAAGCCAAGGCACCATTGCCTAGGCCCCCTCCTCCATACCCTTAACGGTTGGCGAAACAAAAGCAAGAGACTCAATTCAAGAATTTTATTGATATGATGAAGAATCTTTCCATCAATGTCCCGTTGGTTGAAGCCTTGGAACAAATTCCCGGGTATGCTAAGTTCATGAAGAACTTAGTCACTAAGAAGCGGTCCATGGAGTGTGAAACCATTAAGATGACTCACCAAGTGAGTGCCATAGTACATTCAATGGCACCAAAATTTGAAGACCCGGGAGCTTTTACCATTCCTTTCACAATCAGGAGTGCGGATTTTGCTAAAGCCTTGTGTGACATTGGAGCGAGTATAAACTTGATGCCATACTCGGTATTTAAAACATTGGGGTTGGTCAACCTAGGGCGACGTCCATGTGTTTGCAAATGGAGGATAGGTTGATGAAGAGGCACCTAGGGATAATTGATGATGTGTTGGTGCAGGTGGACAAATTTATTTTGCCCACGAATTTTGTCATATTGGACTGTGAAGTGGATTATGAGGTCCCCATTATTTTGGGAAGGCCTTTCCTTGCAACAGGGAAGGACTTAGTTGATGTGGAATCCAGGGAGCTCACTTTCCGAGTGGGCAATGAAAAAGTAGTGTTCCATGTGTGTAAATCAATGAAGCAGCCCAACAGTACAGAAGTATGCTCTTTCATGGAACTTGTCACTAAGGTGATTATTAATGATGCAAGCTCTATGATTCATGTTGATGATCCAGTGGAGGATGCCTTATTGAACCACGAGGACATCATGGTAGATGGTTTTCTTGAAAGTAACAATGCCCTTCAAGGCATGGGCTCTTACTCCTATGGTCCCCGAAAACTATCATTAGACTTGGAGAACCGGAAGACTCCTCCAACAAAGCCTTCAATTGAAAAGCCTCCAACTTTGGAGTTTAAGCCACTACCCTCCCACCTCAGGTATGAATATCTTGGTCCATCTCGCACTTTTCTTGTCATTCTTTCCTCTTGCCTAACCCAATTGCAGGTAGACTCATTTTTAAATGTTCTAAGGAGGAGGAAGAAAGCAATATGATGGACTCTTGCGGACATTTGGGGAATAAGCCCCGCTTTTTGCATGCACAAAATCATCTTGGAGGATGGAGCCAATCCTTCCGTAGAACACCAACGGAGGCTCATTGAGAAAATGCAATAGGACGTGAAGAAAGAAATCATTAAATGGCTTGATGTAGGGGTTGTCTACCCAATTTTGGATAGCGCTTGGACCTCTCTGGTCCAATGTGTTCCAAATAAGGGTGGAATGATGGTGGTCTAAAATGATAAAAATGAACTCATTCCAACGAGAACGGTCACAAGATGGCGGGTGTGTATGGATTACCGCAAGCTCAACAAAGTGACCCGCAATGACCATTTCCCCTTGCCCTTCTTGGATCAAATGTTAGATAGGCTTGCGGGTCGGGGTTTCTACTGCTTTCTAGATGGGTATTCAGGTTATAATCAGATTTTGATTGCCCCGGAGGATCAAGAGAAGACCACTTTCACATGTCCTTATGGTACCTTTGCTTTCTCCCGGATGCCTTCTGGTCTTTGCAATGCACCAGCCACTTTTCAACGGTGCATGATGGCGATCTTTACATATATGGTTGAATACTTCCAGGTGTTTATGGATGACTTCAGTGTAGTTGGGGATTCTTTCGATGAGTGTTTGATCAATTTTGACAAAGTCCTCGCTCGCTGTGAAGAGACCAACCTAGTGCGAAACTGGGAAAAATGCCACTTTATGGTGGAAAAAGGAATAGTGTTGGGTCACAAAATCTCGAGCAATGGTATTGAAGTTGAAAAAGCAAAAATGGAAGTGATTTCTAAGTTTCCACCTCCAACTTCGGTTAAGGAAGTCCAGAGCTTCCTTGGGCACGCCGAGTTCTATCGGCGTTTCATTAAGGACTTCTCTAAGGTGGTCAATCCTTTGTGCAAATTATTAGAGAAAGATGCAAAATTTCATTTTGATGAGAATTGCATGAGTGCTTTTGAATTGTTGAAGCACAAGCTCACCATAACTCTTATTATCACCGTGCCCGATTGGAGCTCTCCTTTTGAGCTTATGTGCGACTCAAGTGATGTGGTTGTGGGGGCGGTGTTGGGCCATAGGGTGAACAAAATCTTTCACCCTATCTATTACGCTAGAAAAATGATGAACTCGGCCCAAATGAATTACACTGTCACTTAGAAGGAGTTATTGGCAATAGTCTTTGCGATGGAGAAATTTCGTCCTTATGTCATGGGTGCCAAGGTCATAGTTCAAACTGACCATGCGGCACTACGGTATCTCATGACCAAAAAGGACTCCAAAGCGAGACTCATGCGGTGGGTGTTGTTACTTCAAGAGTTTGACTTGGAGATTATTGATCGAAAAGGAAGTGAAACCCAAGTGGCTGACCATATCTCTCGATTGTAGGAACAAGGTCGACCTTGTGATGAGCTTGAAATTAATGACAGTTTCCCCGATGAATAACTTCTTTCTATGTCAATGCAACAAATGCCATGGTTCGCGGACATTGCCAACTATCTTGTCACTGGTGTTGTTACTTTTGAGCTCTCTTCTAACCAAAGGAAGAAGCTTAGGAGGGATAGCATGGATTTCTATTGGGATGAACCATACTTATTCAATATTTGCACTGACTAGGTCATCCGGCGATGTGTACCGGAAGAAGAACAAAGGTCGATTCTTGAGTCTTGCCACTCCTCACCTTATGGTGGTCATCATGGATGGGCAAGGACTGCTTCAAAGGTGTTGAGCTGTGGTTTCTTTTGGCTTACATTGTACAAAGATGTCGGTGATTTGGTCAACAGATGTGACGAATGTCAGAGGGCCGGGGGAATTTCAAAGAAAGATGAGATGTCGCTCAATACTATTCTTGAAGTGGATATTTTTTATGTATGGCGTATCGATTTCATGGGCCCGTTTGTTAGCTTTTGTGGGAACACATACATTCTCGTGGCGGTGGATTATGTATCCATATGGGTTGAAGCAGTGCCCGGAGTGTTATTGCATTTCTCAAGAAGAGTATTTTTACAAGGTTTGGCACGCCTCGTGCAATCATTAATGATGGGGGGTTGCATTTCTGTAATAAAGCTTTTGACACCTTGCTTGCAAAGTATGGTTTCAATCACAAAGTTACCACTCCCTATCATCCCAGGCGAGTGGCCAAGTTGAAGTCTCAAACAGGGAAATACAGAGCATATTGTCAAAGACGGTCAATGCAAATAGGATGATTGGTCAAAGAAGTTGGATGACGCTCTATGGGATAATAGGACTGCCTACAAGACCACGATCGGTATGTCTCCGTACCTATTGGTGTTTGGTAAAGCTTTCCATCTACCGGTTGAGTTAGAGCACAAGGACATGTGGGTCTTGAGAAAGTTGAATCTTGAATGGGATGTGGCAGCCAATCTTCGTGTGGAGCAGCTTAATGAACTTGACGAATTCAGATTCCATGGCTACTCCAGTTCGTCGTTGTACAAGGACAAAATGAAGTATCTTCATGATAAGTATTCTCGTGGCAAGGAGTTCAAATTAGGTGACTTGGTTCTCTTGTTCAACTCTCGGTTACGTCTATTTCCGAGAAAGCTTAAGTCAAAATAGAGCGGACCTTTTGAAGTTGTGTTTGTGACTCCGTTTGGTGCACTTGATCTAAAGAACAAAAGTAGGGAGATTTTCAGAGTTAATGGGAACAGGGTCAAGCACTACCTGGGCAAAATTGATGACAGCCATGTAGTGGCACTTCTCCATCTCAAGTGAACATGGTAACATACGACGTGCCGCGACGTTAAATCAGGCGCTTCTTGGGAGGCAACCCATTTGTCTTTATTTTAGTTTTTCTTTGATTTTCTTGGTAGTATAGGACTCATTTTTGGACTAACTGGTGTTGGGATGTTGTCGGATTATTTTGAGGCAGGGCAAAAAGCGAAGTGTAGAAATTCCAGCTCTCTGAAGTTGGCAGTATGGACCTTGGTCGATTCTATGCGGTCCGTGGAGCTTGCGTGTCAAAAAAGTCACTCTATGGAGTTTCCACCGCGGCCGCAGTACCCTTTTTCGCGGATCGTGGTGAACCACTGCGGGTGCGGTTGATTTTTCGCGGACCGCAGTGGCTAAACACAAGTTTCCTAGTAAGCTGAAGGACCGCGGACCGCGGTCGATTTTACGCGGTCCGCGGTGGGTAGGTACAGTGGGTCCCAGGCCCAACTCTATAAATAGGGCCTCAGGGCTTCATTTTACACTTTACGCACTTTGACTCTCCACAGTGAAATTTTACCTGTGCATCAATCTTCATACTTTCAAGTGTCCATTTCATTCATCTAATCTTCGTCCCACATATAGTAAGTGTAATTTTGATTCCATAACTTCTTAATTTTATTATTTCCTTGTTTATTTGGTAGATTTTCTTCTCTTTTTCTCCCTTTTCCCTTCTTTAAGTTATTAACCATGTTAGGGTTTGTTCATAATGCTCAATTTAAACCCTTTGTAGTTAATTTCACTGATTAAAAACCTAGGGTTTCAACAATATGTTCATTTGAACTTGTACTAACAGTAAAAATTAGAACCCTAGTTTTGCAATGAGTGCGGTCCGCGGTGCTTTTACGCGGACCGCGGTGCTTTAAAGGTTACAATTCTCATTTGATGACCGCAGTGCCTTTTTGTGCGGTCCGCGGTAGCTCAGTGCAGACCGCAGTCGCTTTTCCTGCTTCAGAGAGGTTGGTAGTCTGATCCCACCTAACCGTGGACCCCGGTCCTTTTTGTGCGGTCCGTGGTCCTAGCTTCTGCAACTCAGTTCTCTGTATCTGATTCTTCTTTGTTCTCCAATCTATGCATTGTTGGATAGTAAAAAGCTTTGAAGGAATCCTACTTGCATATGCTGGTCCAATCAAGAGGAGGTGGTCGAAAACCAAGTGGCAAGGGAGATTCTTCCCAAGGGAAAAGCCAAGGGAAAATCAAACTGGCCCCCAAAGTCCGACAAGCTATGAAAGAGACAAGAAAAAGAAATCCGGGCCATGGATAGAGTTGCCTCCCAATCGGGATGTGAGTATGTACCGTCCGGAGGAGAGTCTTTAGAATCCATACCAGAGCACTACCCAGACTTTCCGGAGAGGTTTAGGTTGACAAATGAGCCCTATGACTCTCCCCCTGCCCAAACATCAACCCATTCTGAGTCGTCTGAAGGCTCAGCTGCAGGGAGTGATCATGAAGACTCCACCTCACCCATAGCTTCCCTGTTAGATGAACACTCTAGGGATGAAGAACCAGAAGATGAACCCCAAACAGGGGGTGAACCCCAAGTTGGGGGAGTGGAGATAACAAGGAAGCCTGAAGCTTGGCAAGACAAATTCGTGAGTGAGCCGGCCTTTCATAGATTCCGAGAATGGTGGCCGGAGAGGAAAGTGATACCGGAGCGTAGGTTCATCATCAAGGATCTATTTCCACTCAACCCCAATGTGAGAAGACAATTCAGGGAGAGAAAGGGTTGGGATTACTTCACTTGCTTTTTGTCAAATGCCAATGAACACCTTATCAAGGAGTTTTACACAAACCTGGCTTATCTGAAAAAGGACTCCAAGGCAACCAAGGTGAGAAATCTGACTGTGCCTTTTGATGGGGCTGCATTGAACACATATCTGGAATTTGATGATGAAGATGAGACAGAGTACTTAGAGAAGTTGAATGCGGGAGATGAGGCCCGTCATTGTCTAGCTGAGCACATGGCCATCCCAGGTGAAACCCCTGACTGGTTGCAAGCAGGGAAAGTGATTCTCGGGAGAACACTGAACTTTGAGGCAAAAGGGTGGGAAACATTTGTGTGTAGCAGGCTAGACCCCACCTTCCATGAAAATTCTATTCCTCTCCGGCAGGCTGTGTTGATTGATTCTATCATGGCAGGATACCCGATCAATGTCGGAAATGTTATGTCAAGTGTTATTACTCGGGTAGTGAATGAAAATGATAGAGCCTACCCCTTCCCAAACTTCCTAACCATGTACTTTGAAGATCNTGGATACCCGATCAATGTCGGGAATGTTATGTCAAGTGTTATTACTCGGGTAGTGAATGAAAATGATAGAGCCTACCCCTTCCCAAACTTCCTAACCATGTACTTTGAAGATCAAGGAGCAGACAAGAGGAAGTTTGACGTGAAGGTGAAGCCCAAAGCTCCATTCTCTTGGTACAACCTTCAGAGTGATGACAACCCAAAGGGCAAGAAATTCAAAGGTAGATCCATTGCTTCCACTGGCTAGTCTGAAGAGCCAGTGGTTGTAGTGGAATCTTCTCAGCCCGAGTCAGCCATCCCAGACATTGCTCCAGGTCCCTCCACTTCAGCAGCCTACCCACAGACTGAGCCAGTCCCTTGCCAGTATCAACAACTGGATGCAGGCAGCTACTTCTAAGTTGTCTGTACTTTCTTCGTCAGTGGCAGCCCAGACTACACCCCCTCCACCACAGGTACCCCAGTCCGTTGAGGATACTCTCAAGGAACTTCTGGCTAACCAAAAGAAAATCCTTGACAACCAGAAGTTGATCCTGGAAGCTGTGGATTCTCATGGGAAAGCACTTAAGGGTCTTGAAAAGGAGAGCAAGAGGCTAAACAAGACCCGTGCATCCAAGGAGTCAGTGAAGGAGCTGAGTAAGGAGGTCGATAAGCTTAAGGAGGACCACCTGCCACTAGACTTGCTGCTTCAGGGTCCTACTGCCCAGCCCGAGCTAGAGCCAGAGAGAGAGGCCAGCAAAGAAGAGGAGTGTGCTGCCCCGTACAGATGGTAGTATGATAGAGTTAGCAGACCCGCCAGTGCAGGCCCAGGCTACAGAGGAGGTTCAGGTCCAGGTCCAGTCGGAGACACAGGGTTCTGGGGACCAGTCACAGGTTCCCACATAGTCCACAGACCCCGGGACCCACACTGAGGATCCCACACAGACAGAGGGCCTATAGGGAGTTTCTCTTTACTCTCTTTCTCCTTAGTTTTTTTAAGCTTATTTTGCTAGTTAGCATTGAGGACAATGCTAGATTTCAGTTGGGGGAGTGGCCCTATTTTTGTTGATTTGGATGGCTGTATAATTCAGATACTATTTTTTATTTTATTATGCTCTCTTTTGACTTTGTATGTACATAAGTTTACTATTCTAGTACTTTTCGTATTTTTCACTTTTGGTCTGTATATAACGTTACTTTCAAATATATATATTCATCCCTCCCTTATGTATATTCGACTAAATCCCCTCTTGTACATATTCATTCTACTTTACGCATTTTTACTTTCCGCATTTTTCCTTTTTGTAGCTTCTTATTTTATTTCTGTAGCTTCTTGTTTTGAATTTTTCGATAAGCTTTTGGTTTTCTTAATGCCACGGTTCTTTCCAAAGGTGGAATTTGTGTGAACCGGGTGGCTCTTCCCCAGGATGGATGGTGTGACAACCTTCTTAAAGGTTTGAGTCTGTTTTTCTTTTTGCTTTTTGTAAATAATAGCTAGTGAATAGAGGTGCCTCAAGCAAAGCTTCACTTGGGCCTAGCACATTTGCCTCTGATCCTATGGTAAAAAATAAATCGTTGTGTTTAGGATGGTGAAAGTGGTGACCTTGAGACTCTTGTGTTGACCGATAATCATCAAATGGTTTTTCGGGACCATTGTGTTTCTCAAAGAATAACTGAGGTCGTTGTGGCCCTCCGACTCTGTTTCTTTAGCAATCCCATAGCATGAGTGGTGAGTGTTTGAATTGCAAGTCCAAGTCCCGTGCCATTAGTCTAGAACTTGCCCTGAATGTTTGTCTAGGCAAAATCATAAGTGAAGTTTGACTTAAAAGGTGATTATAGGCTCTCCTTGATCCGAATAGTGACTTGAACATTTCCATAGCCTACCAATGACAATTTCCCTAGTTAACCCTTTTGAGACTTAGACCTTTTTCTTTCAAAAAACCATGATACAAGCCTATACCCATTTTGACCCTCTCTTGGCAGCAAATCTTTCCTTAGCACAAGGCAAAAGCATAAGTTTTGGGGAGAGACGAGGAATGAAACAAAGTGAAAAAGAAGGTACAAAAGAAAGAAAAGGAAAGGCAATGAAAAAGAAAGAAAAAAAATAAAAAGCCAAAAAGAATGAACAAAGTAGAAGAAATAAAGGGAATCAAGGAAAGAAAAGAGATTAAAGGTGTGGAATGCTTGAAAAGGAGAAAAATGATTGAAATGAACAAAAAGGTGTAACAATATGTCTCTCCAACCCCTCAGAAAGAGCTAATTGACTCAAGAAGTCAAGAGACTATGAAACAAATGAAGTGCTTAAGGGAAGATAGAACTCACCTTGACCAAATATTTCCTACCTTTAACCAAAAGCCTTCATCATTTACCCACAAAAGTCCTATATGATCTTGGGTTGAATGAAGCTTACATCAGTGGTGACTCACATAAGGGGCAAGCCTATGGTACTTTGAGCCGGAATTGAGTATTTTCTTTGAGAGAGATGAGTGAAATCCTATTATTCTAGTTCTTAGAATTACAATCTTAAGGTGAGGTTTGCTTAGGGAGAGTTGAGGAGTATGAGTTTGGGTTCCACAATGACCAGAGTAACAGTAAGAGTTTTGTTGATGAGTCGAGTCAACTCTTGATGCTCTTGTGTCGCACTTAAATCCATGGTTTTAAAAGGGTCAAATGTTGTTAATGATTAATTTTCATTGAGGGCAGTTGTTGGTCCCAATTGATGCTGAAGAGGTTACCTTAGAACAACTGAATTTTCTTGGAATTACTCAAAAAGGGGTGGGGCTTATTTTGTTTGCTTGAGGACAAGCAAGAGCTTAAGTTTCGGAGAGTTGATAACTAGAGATTTTACCTTGTTTTACACTCTATCTTGCTTAAGTTTTGGATGCAATTGTACATAGAATAGTC
The DNA here is from genome assembly GCA_005239495.1 of Nicotiana undulata. NCBI lineage: Eukaryota > Viridiplantae > Streptophyta > Magnoliopsida > Solanales > Solanaceae > Nicotiana > Nicotiana undulata. Next base: position 16,434 of record ML252618.1, on the reverse strand, counting down.
CCAAAGGCTTACGTATTGTGCTTGTTGCAGGGTTTAACCAAAAAGGATGACAAATAGTCAAAGACCTGCTCAAAAAGGAGTGAAACTTGCACAAGTACCAAGAACAACCAAAGGCCAAGTTCAATTGACCACCGCGGACCGCAGTGGTAAGGTTCAGAGAGTTCTGTCCCAAGGCAAATACCATCGCGGACCGCGAGATTCAGAGAACCTGATTTTGAAGGCCAGGACCAACGCGGACCGCGGTCCATTTTACGCGGTACGCGGTACGCGGTCAAGAGATTCGGAGACCAAAGCAATTGAAGTCTAGAAGACTACTGCGGACCGTGGTCCTTTCTTCGCGGTCCGCGTTGAAGCCACCGCGGCCGCGGTCCATTTTATGCGGACCGTGGTGGCCAAGTTCAGAGCCCAAATTTGTGAAGCCAAATAGCCTCACCGCGACCGTGGTCCATTTTGCGCAGTCCGCGGTGACCTCGCAGGGGAATTTTTGTCCGGAATTTTCAGTTGTGTATAAATAACTTATTTTGTTATCTTTTAGGGTAAGCTTTGTATCAGACATATTTTGGGAGCTCGTGGGCGTTTTTCTACAGCATGTTTTGTAATTTTAACTAGTTTCCAACATTGAATCCTTCAGTTTTATTTTATAATTCCATTACATGGGTTTTTCTTCATCTAATTCTTTGATTGTTTCATTGATTATGAGTAGCTAAACCCATTATCTAGGGTTGTGGCTCAACCCTAGTGTGGGTAATTAATGGGTTCTCTAAATTAGAGCTTAGATGTTTATGGGTGATGGATATTTGGGTTGATTTGTGATTTTATTGTTAAACTTAGTGGTTGCAAACACTAATTGGTGTTAAATTGACTTGGGTCCTTCTTGAGAAAGAGGACTTGAGTCTAGAAAATCAACCCAACAAGGAATTGGGACGAAATCATGAGAATTAATAGTCCCAGTTAACGGGTTAAACCTCGAGAGAGTAAAACCCTACTTGAGCCTAAATTTCATGTGCAAATTTGATACCCAATTGACCTTGAGAAAGGCAATTAGAGCAATACCACTCAAACTACCGAGAGGTATAGAGTGGGTAACGTTGGGCATTGGTTATATCATAATCCCCGAACAACGTCTTTACTTTAGAAATTAGAACCCGCTGATTACCCGCCTAGGTAAAAGTCATAACCCTAGTGCCTTTATCTAATTAGAAAACAACCCAAAAAGACAATAGTTAGCTTAATTGCAATTATAGTAGCCTAAATCATAGTTATAATATAAAACCCAAAATTATGAGAAGTGTAATCAAGAACCCAAAACACTATTAGATTACGTAGAAACTCGACTCCAAATCATAACTCTCTGAGGAATCGATCCCGACCTTTCGAGTAAAAGTTGCACCGACCCTCATCTTCCTACTCTAATAGTAGTGTGGGTGACTAACAATAATTACCTGGATATGCACACAAAAATGAGCAGAAGTGTAGTATGAGCACACCACAGCGGTGCCCAGTAAGTATCAAGACTAACCTCGGTGAAGTAGTGACGAGGACCAGTCGAGACACCACTAGTCTAATAAATTAAACAGGCAACAATATTGAAATGACCGGACATAATATCTATCTAAAAGTTTTACGATATAGTTAACAACATGGCAATAAAATGCGGAAGGAATTACCGAAAACTAGTCAACGGAACAACACAATAATACAGAAGAATGGATAGAAAATACGAGCCAAAACGATAAACCACCCCACAATAAACACACCGGCAACTCAGCACTGCGTCAGTTTGTCCACATCAGACTTTAACCAATAAACCCAATAAATTGGTGAAAACTTTTTAAACCGCAGTTTATATTGAAAGCTTTGAAGATATAATCATTTCAGTATAGAAAGATCCTCTTTGAAACATACTTTCTCTGAATGTGTGTGTGTATATATATATATATAT
>ML252618.1:0-14362 GCA_005239495.1 Nicotiana undulata | reverse complement strand
TGTATGTATGTATATATATATATATATATATATATATATATATATATATACATCTTTAGAAGGAGAAATCGTTAAACATAGTTCTTTCAAGATACGTGATTTTCAAATATACTTTCCCAATAAATGACTTTCAAATATCATTTTTTGCAAGACAAATGCTTTTCAAATATACTTTTGAAATATAACTTTTCGATCATAATCTCCTCAAGATAAATCTACCGGAACTCAGTCCGTAACTGAGAATTTGTCATGCAATACAGGGGGAAAGCTCCCGGAATACATCCGTAGTCCCAATTTAAATATGCAATTCAATACAGGGGGAAAGCTCTCGGATTCTTGTCCGTAGTCCCAATTTAAAAATGCAATGCAGTACAGGGGGAAAGCTCCCGGAATCTCGTCTGTAGTCCCAATTTAAATATGCAATTCAATACAGGGGGAAAGCTCCCGGAATCTCGTCTGTAGTCCCAATTTAAATATGCAATGCAGAGCAGGGGGTAAGCTCCCGGAAATATCGTCTGTAGTCCTAATTTAAATATGCAATGCAGCCACTAAAAAAATATAACCAGAATGTGACAGAAACAACATACATTGCCACAACAGGCGCAAAAGCAACAAAGACAGAATGCAAGGTGCGATGAGCAAATCAATACAAAGTCTTGAATAAAGAGAATGGTAGAAACTCACTCATAAGAAATAACCACTGAAAGGAATGCCAAGCACAACGAGAAACAACATAATGAGGGGAAAACAAGGCAAATATAACAACGATTCTATACATTCAAGTTCACAACCAAAGAAACCAAATAATCCCGGCAAGGCAAGCAACTATAACCAATCTCACAAGACAATTAGCTTCACAGAATAAACTCAGTTTGAACAATACTCAGATATAAGAAACACCAAGGAAATACCATCAACATGGACAATTATCAACTAAACCTAAGTAGCACTTAAGGGAAACTCATAGAAATCACATTGTACGACTCATGGGCATGCTTGACACCAACATATAGATATTCCGATAACTGCTAAACAATTATAGGGCGAGATTATACTAGTTTTAGTCAAATAGGCAGTGTATGAACGAAGGTATATCACAACGGTAGGAAAGGCAAAGTCTTCATTTAAGTCAATTAAGATCAAATAAGAAACAAAGGAACACTTAAGCAAGTAATTTCTAATTTGAGCAGGAAGAGATGAAACTAGCAATCAGGAACTCATATATAACAATTACAATTTATACACGGGGAATATAAGGACCTAAGAATCCTAAAAAGGGCAACCTATTTGCAAATAAGTCCAAGTACGCACTCGTCACCTCGCGTACGCAGACTACAATCAACATAGAAGACTCAATCCTAAGGGGTAGTTCCCCCACACAAGGCTAGGCAAGATACTTACCTCAAAGACGACAACCGGGTACTCAAAAGCGAACTTCTTGGGAGAAAAGACCTCCGGACGGCTCAAAATCAACTAAAACAACTTCAAAATACACATAAAAAGTATAAGGAACTATTCCGAATAATAAAGTTTCGATCTTTACAAAATTATAAAAATCGACCCAAAAGTCGACCCTCATGCCCGCACCTCGGAACCCGTTAAATTTTATAAAATCCGAATACCTATTCCGATACGAGTTCAACCATACAATATTTATATAGCCCAGATATACCCTGGTCTATAAAACAACGCTCTCTCAATTTAGGAATTTTCTTTCAAAACCCACAATTTCCCCAACTCACAACACAAATTATATGATAAAAACAAGGACTAATTCATGGAATATGTTTAATTCTAGTTGAAGAACACTTACCCATTCGAATTGTGTGAAAAGCCCTCAAAGAATCATCAAGAACCGAGCCCTAGAACTCAAAATGTGATAAAATGGCTTAACCCTCGATTTTTGAAGACTTATAATCTGCCCAGGTATTTAATGAATCACGATCGCGGAAAAGCACACACGATCGCGAAGAAGAAAAGGGAAAGCTGCCCAGGTTGTTAATTGCGAACGTGACAAGGATTTCGCGAACGCGGAGAAGGTGAACAAGAAGCTACGCGATCGCGTACTGGAGAATGCGAACGCAAAGAACAAAATTTGGGGCGACCAACAGAGACACATCGCGATCGCGAAAGAATCACTGCAATTGCGATGAAGGAAAAATAGGCGGGTCAAAGCAACACTATGCGATCACGATTGCTTCTATGTGATCGTATAGAAGAAAACTAGAAGGCAGATTTCAGCTGTGCAAAAATGAAGAAACATGTACCCGAAGCCTATCTGCAACACACCCGAACAAGTCATTTAACCTAACATGGACTCGCTCGAGGTTTTAAATCACATAAAACAACACCAAAACTACGAATCAAACCAAGAACTCAACTTATAAATTTTCAAAACTTCAATTATCAAGACTCGCGTCGAAACTTATCAATTCAACCCGGAATGACGTGAAATTTTGCAGACAAATCATAAATGACACGGATCTACATCCATTCTCGAAATTCCATTCCGGGCCTGATATCAAATTTTCACCTATTAGCCGAAATCGCCAAAATTCTAACTTTCACCAAATTACCTCTGATTACTCTACGGACCTCCAAAACCAATAACGGACGCGCCTAAATCCAAAATCATCATACGAATCTATTGAAATCACCCAAAATGCATTCCGAGGTCGTTTACCCAAAAGTTAAACCTTCGATCAACTTCCATCACTTAAGCTTCAAAAATTGAAATGTTTCCTTTCAATTCAACTCCGGATTATCCGGTAACTGAATCCAACAACGCACGCAAGTCGGTATACCCAATGTGAAGTTGTTCATGACCTTACGTCACCGAACGTCGTTTAAATTCTCAAAACGACTGGTCAGGTCATTACATTCTCCCCCTCTTAAAACAAGCGTTCGTCCTCGAACGTGCCAAGATTCACCTTGAACTCATCCAATCACTGATTGCACACTTCTAACACACACCCGCGGGTGATACCACGTCACCCCAACCTACATAATCCTGATGACACAATCACAACTGCAATATAGCCTCCCATCACCACCGATAAGCCTCATACCTCAATTTCTCACCTTCTCTCATCTCCAAAAGACCTGATTCTAAATCTGTATCCGGCATTAGCCTCAACCAGTTGCATCAACTCACGACTATACCCATAAGGCACGACCACACAACATAGCACATCACACCTAGGCTCAAATAACACTTTTGATCAAAATAGCTGCCCGAAATCAACTCAGCATTGGCAATTAGCCCCCACATCTGAAAGAACTCGGTTTCCAAGCCCCATAACACTGATAAAGATGCAATAAACACGAAGACCTCATTATTAGACACCCGACTCACCAAGTCACAACTAACACCACCAGGCACACCTCCCGCAAGCATAAAACTAAGAAGCACATAACGAAAATGACTGAATATGAAAAGAGAAACATATAAAGGAACTATCAAACAAGCCTGTAGGCGCAACTCTCTATCAATACTGACTTACGAAATAAAAATAACAAGGAAGAAGCAAAGCATATGAACAAATCACAAGGATCCCATCCTAGTAAAATTTCCACCACGGTACTCAGCCCGGTCCAAACATATCAAATCACAAATATCACGAGGACCTCACCCCCAACTCTAAATTACATACCACAAATATATCATACCAATTGAAATTCCCCACTAACTCATCTCGGCTGATAAAATCATAACGCTCACTGAACTCACATCTCGATGGAGTATCAAATTACAGCTCGTAAACAAAATACTTAGGGAAGATCACATTAAGCCTACCATGATGAACAAAAGGGACTCACTTCTAGTCTCACCACTCTCAATGATGAATAAGACAATGATAGACACGGGTTACCACTCATAGAATCTCCCAACAAGAGCAAGCATGAAAATAGAGTGCAAAGCATGAAACTCACTTATCAATACAGCAACAAATAAGGGAAACTCGTTCAGACCAACAGAACTATATTGCAAAACAGATGGTGCCCCTCTTTAACACATCGAAGCATACCCATATGCTAATATTTGGCACAACGTCCTCCAGCCTACTATATGAAACACATCAACAGGTTGGGCCTCCCCCTCTTGGCGCCCTCTACTCACCTGAATACCTTATTATAACACACCTTCCTGAATCCTGGAACAATCTCTCACCCTGTAGCTAACATCTCCACGCTCAAAACAACCCATCTGCTGGCATGGCTGTGGAAACCATACAATACGAGTCCTATGAGACCCATGAGTACCTAAAACCCCATGCGAAGATGGTAATGCAACTGAACTGGCTGACCCATAAAAACTCTATTGTGTCGTACCTTGCCTCCTTTAAAAGGACCAGTAGATTTCTCCTACCTTCGAGGCCTCCTTGACTCCCTGAACTCTCTTTCTTGATCTCATCTGTCCTCTCGCTCTCGGCCCCACATGCTCTCTAACGGGCGAGCGATCCCTACTACCTGCTGAAATGAGGCATCCGACTCTAACTCTTGCGTCCTGCTGAACCGAACATCATGCCTGAGTCCCTCAATAAATCTACGAACTCGCCTCCTAATTGAAGCAACCAAGTGAGGTACATAACTGGCCAACTCACTGAATCTGACAGCGTACTCCAATGCTAGCATAGTGCCCTGACGCAAATGCTCAAATTTCGCGCGTCATGCATCTCGGAGGGACTGGAGTGAAAACTCCCTCAAAACATCTTTGAAACCTGAATCCATGCAAGTGAAGCTGACTCGGCCAGGCTACCCCAACTCATATGTCGCCACCATTGACCAAACCACTACTCTGAACCTGAGACGTGACAAAAGCAATCTCGCTCACCTCCACAATACCCGAAGTACGAAGAATATTGTGACACTTCCCTAGAAAACCCTGGCATCACCCGTCGCCAATCCACTGAAAGATAGGAGGGTGGTACTTCTTGTACCTTTCTATTTCAAGGTGTTCTTCCTCCGATGTTTCTGCCCTAGCCACGGGCTGAGCTGAAACCACATGTTGTGCTGACATGGCAACTGGATCCTGACCAACATGATCTCGCTCCTCTGGAGCGTAGACGGTGGGAGTCTGAACTCCTCCCCTGATTTGTGAAGTAGCTGGTGCACCTGGCATCAACCCCACCTAATTCAATGTACCAATTATTCTAAAAAACTGTGTCGAGGTATCTTGAAGTCCGGGGTAGCAACAGGCTCCTCCAGTTCTTGTTCCCCAACTGGAATTACTGGCGGCTCCTCAACGGCTGCTCTGCTAGGCATCTTAACTACGACACGTGTTCCTCGCCGGCCTCTATCTCTAACCCTTGCAACATTTGTTTCGGGGTAACATCATCAGGAACCGCAACTCGTGTCCTCACCATTGGTGAGAGAATGGAACGATAAATTTCAAATTTCAAGATCAAAGAACTCGCACGATGGGAATGAAGCAAGTGAAATTGTCCTAATAGTTCTGTAGCCTCTCGAAGATAAGTACAGACGTCTCCGTACCGATCTGCAAGACTCTACTAAACTCGTTTATGACTCGTAGCACCTATGAACCTAGAGCTCTGATACCAACTTGTCACGACCCAAATTTCCCTTCGTTGGGTATCGTGATGGAATCTAGTCTTAGGGACTGGGTAAGACTAACATTTAGAGAATAATAACAATAATAGAAGAAATCTAACTGTTTTGATATAGAAATCTTGACAGAATTACAATGTTCCCAAAACCGGTAATACAAGTCATAAGCTCTACGAATTTACTCTAAAATCTCTAATTACCACTATTCGGAATGAATACAACAGGGTATGAATAATAAATACATGAAGGTGACTCTGAAGCCTACAAACGCAGCAGCAGGTTACCTTGAGTCTCCTTGTCAATGATTCTCGCAGCTACTAACAATAATTACCTCGATATGCACACAAAAATGCGCAGAAGTGTAGTATGAGCACACCACAGCGGTGCCCAGTAAGTATCAAGACTAACCTCGATGAAGTAGTGACGAGGACCAGTCGAGACACCACTGGTCTAATAAATTAAACATGCAACAATACTGAAATGTCCGGACATAGTATCTATCTAAAGGTTTTACGATATAGTTAACAACATGGAAATAAAATGCGGAAGGAATTACCGAAAACTAGTCGACAGAACAACACAATAATACCAGAAGAATGGACAGAAAATACGGGCCATAACGAAAAACCACCACACAATAAACACACCAGCAACTCAGCACTGCGTCTGTTTGTCTGCATCAGACTTTAACCAATAAATCCAGTGAAAATTTGAAAATCGCAGTTTATATTGAAAGCTTTGAAGATATAATCATTTCAGTATAGAAAGCTCCTCTTTGAAACATATTTTCTCCAAATGTATATATATACATCTTTAGAAGGAGAAATCTTTAACCATAGTTCATTCAAGATACGTGATTTTCAAATATACTTTCCCAATAACTGACTTTCAAATATCATTTTCTGCAAGACAAATGCTTTTCAAATATACTTTTGATATATAACTTTTCGATCATAATCTCCTCAAGATAAATCTATCGGAACTTAGTCCGTAACTCAAAATTTGTCATGCAGCACGGGGGGAAAGCTCACGGAATACATCCGTAATCCCAATTTAAATATGCAATGCAGTACAGGGGGAAAGCTCCCGAAATCTCGTCCGTAGTCCCAATTTAAAAATGCAACGCAGTACAGGGGAAAGCTCCCGGAAACTCGTTCGTAGTTCCAATTTAGATATGCAATGCAAAGCAGGGGGAAAGCTCCCGCAAAATCTCGTCTGTAGTCCCAATTTAAATATGCAATTCAGCCACTGAGGAAAAATAACCACAATGCGACAGAAACAACATACATTGCCACAACAGGCGCAAAAGCAACAAATACATAATGCAAGGTGCGATGAGCAAATCAATACAAAGACTTGAATCACAAGAATGGTAGAAACTCACTCATAAGAAATAGCCCCTGAAAGGATTGCCAAGCACAACGAGAAATAGCATAACGAGGGGAAGACAAGGCAAATATAACAACGATTCTATATATTCAAGTTCACAACCAAAATCAACTAAAACAACTTCAAAATACTTACCTCAAAGACGACAACCCGGTACTCTAAAGCGAAGTTCTCGGGCGAAAAGACCTCCGGACGGCTCAAAATCAACTAAAACAACTTCAAAATACACATAAAACGTATAAGGAACTATTCCGAATAATAAAGTTTCAATCTTTACAAAATTATAAAAATCGATCCAAAAGTCGACCCCCGGGCCCGCACCTCGGAACCCGTTAAATTTTACAAAGTCCGAATACCTATTCCGATACGAGTTCAACCATACAATATTTATCTAGTTTCGATATCATTTGGTCCCTCAAATCATAATTTTTTTAATTTAGGAATTTTCTTTCAAAACCCACAATTTCCCCAACTCACAACACAAATTATATGATAAAAACAAGGACTAATTCATGGAATATGTTTAATTATAGTTGAAGAACACTTACCCATTCGAATTGTGTGAAAATCCCTCAAAGAATCGCCAAGAACCGAGCTCTAGAACTCAAAATGTGATAAAATGGCTTAATCCTCGATTTTTGAAGACTTATAATCTGCCCAGGTATTTAATGAACCGCGATTGTGGAAAAGTACACGCGATCGCGAAGAAGCAAAGGGAAAGATGCCCAGGCTGTTAATCGCGAACGCGGCAAGGAGTTCGCAAACGCGGAGAAGAAGAACAGGAAGCTACGCGATCGCGTATTGGAGAATGCGAACGCGAAGAACAAAATTTGGGGCGACCAACAAAGACACATCACGATCGCGAAATAATCACTGCAATCGCGAAATAATAACTGCGATCGCGATGAAGGAAAAATAGGCAGGTCAACGCAACACTATGCGATCGTGATTGCTTCTATACGATCGCGATTGCTTCTATGCGATCGCATAGAAGAAAACCAGAAGGCAGATTTCATTTGTGCAAAAATGAAGAAAAATTGACCCGAAGCCTATGCGCAACACACCCAAGGCTCCCGGGACCCCGTCTAATCACACCAACAAGTCATATAACCTAACACAGACTCGCTCGAGGTTTCAAATCACATAAAACAACACCAAAACGACGAATCAAACCAAGAAATCAACTTATAAATTTTCAAAACTTCAATTATCAAGACTCGCGTCGAAACCTATCAATTCAACCCGGAATGACGTGAAATTTTGCAGACAAATCATAAATTACACGATGGACCTACATCCACTCTAGAAATTCCGTTCCGGGCCCGATATCAAAATTTCACCTTTCGGTTGAAATCGTCAAAATTCTAACTTTCGCAAAATTACCTTCGATTACTCTACGGACCTCCAAAACCAACTCCGGATGCGCAAGTACAAAATCATCATATGAAGCTGTTGACATCACCCAAAACTCATTCCGAAGTCATTTACACAAAAGTCAAACCTTCGGTCAACTTCCATCACTTAATCTTCAAAAATTAAAATGTTTCTTCCAATTCGACTCCGGCTTATCCGGTAACTGAATCCAACCACGCACGCAGGTCGGTCTACACAATGTGAAGTTGTTCATGACCTTACGTCACGGAACAGAGTTTAAATTCTCAAAACGACCGGTCGGGTCGTTACAGAAAGTATTTTGGAAATCTACCTGGAGGACATTGACCTTCAACTTGCAGATAATTTCTCACATTTACGAAAGAAGTTGTTATGTTAATGATATCCTATTGTATCTTTTTTGGTAAAAATGATTTGTTATCTTTTTACCTCTTTTATGTTTGTCATTTGTGTGTTTTCAAGTTTATGATAGCATGTCTGCGGTTCGATTCTATTAGAACTATTTTTAAATTGATCCAAAATTGTGTTGTCCTGCTCTATATTTTTAGAAGTCTAATAATTCTCTTTAAATATTTGAAATTGTTTTTGGTTGACCTAAAATGAACTACTATTTCTCGTGATTCGTAAAGTCAACAATGATTTGGTTACTCAAAATTTTTCCAACGGGATCAAACTTTTGGTATTGATTGCTTAGTGTTTATTATACCCTATCGTTGGTGTTACTGGATGAATTAATGGGTTGTGCATTTATCTAATTGAGAGAATCTTGAAATACATAATTTTTTTATTGAGCGTATGCTTTATTGGTTATAGCAATTCATTCCATATTCCACCCTTTTGATGATGAAAAAGGAGGGGGAAAATAATGTGTACAAAAGTTCGAAAACATATGTAGAATGTATGGAAACATGGGGAGTATAACAGAGAAATGCATAGAGTGAGGGGGAATTCACAATTGATGTACTACATGCATTTCGAGAAGATGGCTTCAGGGAAGTAAACAGTTTATCTAGCTTATCCTACAAGTGCCATTAATTAAATTTTCTTATTTTGTACTCAATGGTTTGCCATCATAAAAAAAGGGGAGATTGTTAACTTCAAGGTTTCACGTATTAACTTTGATGATAAAAAACCAACATAATTATTAACCAAATAACATCTACTTGTGGTAATCTTTTTTTTGCACATGTTTATTCAAGAAAGAAGATGCCGGTAAAGATCCAAACAAATATAGGAAAGAGAATATCACGTGATGAATCTATCGAGGAAGATTATTTTCAGAGAATCAATCTTCAAGCCTCGTGGAAGGAATAATATTTGAGAAGCATATTTCAAATATTGAATGGTTTACTACAATATCAGAAGAAGACTCTATGGAAATTATGGAAGGAAAATTCTTAAATATCTTGAAAGGAAGATTGCTAAAATCGTGGAGAAAATCTATTATTTTGTGCAAGATACTATATGGAAAAGATACTACAACATCAAGAAAAGAATATTTACAATATAAGAAGAATATATTTCTATGAAAAGAAAATATATTATGGATGTAGTACAGTCTATATTATGGAAAGAGATTCTTTTCCAAGATCAAGAAAGGAAATTATTTTCATAATTGTGGCGATGATAAATGGTAATTGGGATCTTCATATTGAAGACAATACCCAAGATCCAAAGTCAAAGGAAGAGGATCTTGAAATTCTCTTGGGTTATCTAAATAAGAGTCAATACTTGTACATATGGAAAAAGAGTTCAAGTGGAAGAATAATTATTCTGACAATAATATTATCTACTTTACAAGGAAAGAAATCAAAGGAGCTTAAGTCATGGAATCTAGAATATCAGCAAATTGGGAATATATTTGAGTTCATTAGCAAGACACATCATCAATCTATGAGTACAAGACATAAGGAATAAATTCCAATAAATCGGTGATTGGTGAAAGGATTTCAATTAGTATGAAGGTGCAAATAGAATTAAGCAAAGGAATTAATAGGAAGTCACGCTGGTATCTACTCAATCAAAGGAGCAAATCTTCTGATTGAATATTATCGGAATCAAGGGATTAACAAAATCAAGCCCAATGGTCAGAAGCTATTGAAGACTATAAAAATGAGAGACTGGGAATGAATAAAATATGCAACCTTCTATACAATTGTCTACCCAACTACAAGTTCTTTATTCTACTCTTAACAAGTATTGTAGTTCACTTTTAGATTTACTGTGTACACAAAAGAGAGAAGAGAGACAGAAAAATATTGGAGAGGCAGTGTGTCCGATAGGTTGTGTCATTGTTCGTTTCTTTGGTGGGCAAGTAAAAACCAAAGGGTCGTTGTTGGTGAGCGAGTGACAACCAACTCTTGTTTGTTGTTGGTGAGCGATGAAAACCAACCCTGTCAAAGTTGGTGGTGACAGGGGCAGAGGTAATGTAGTAGCTACGGGTTCGGACGAACCCAGTAACTTTTGCTTAAAACCTTGTATTTGTATTAGAAAATCCATTAAATATGTAAAATTATTTAATTGTGAACCCAGTAACTTCAATGAGCTAGTGTTCAATGCTAAGATCAGAACCTATAACCTTCAAATTCTGGATCCGCCTCTGGGTGGTGATCGCTGAAAACCACAAAGATTGGACTCAACTCAATTTTACAAAGAGCTCTAAAAGACAACACTCTTGCAACCCAAGAGGACTGGATTAGGATACCACGTTGGTTCCGGACCAGTATAAAAACTCCTGGTATCATTTACTTTATCGCTCTCATTTTATATTTTGTTCCTTTACAGTTTATTATGATTAACACTTGTTTAAATCGAAAGGACTGACAGTTCTGTACATGTTATCTCCGCATAAATTGATTAGGTCTGAAAAGTAGTCCACTAAAAATTTAAAAAGACTACAATTCAACCCCTCTTGTACTTTCATTTCCTACGTTTTCAACAAAGTAAAAAAGATAAGTAACGTAACAAATAATCAAAGAAGTAAAATATCGTGAAACTGAAGGTTGACGCAGCAGATTTCAAACAAATCGACATGGAATCTAGAACCAATTCCCAAGACAGAACCGACCATTAGCTACACTAATTTTGGGTCGGGTTGATCAAATGGGTCAGTTATACGGGTGGGTTTAATCGATCTGGAGTTGGGTTTAAATTCGTCTAATGAGAATGAGACACGTCACTAAAATTTATAATATCTTTTAGTTAGTTTGGCTTGTTAGTCTTAAGGGTAGGTTTGAGCCAAAAAATTAACGTTAAAAGCAATTTTGGTTCAATAGGTGAACAGAAGAAAATTTTGTACGAATTCTGATAGTTGAGGTCTAATTTTGGCCATTTTCCGATAATAAAAAAATAAAATATTACATTGCGACCATGATGTTGAAGTTTCTATACTATATGATATGTACGTTAAAATAGAAAAAAACAATGATACTTTCATATTTAGGAAAGAGCAAATAACCTTGAGAGAGAAAAACTAATTGATAGTGTCATTGTTCGAAATTATAAAATTGAGATAGAGTTTATAAAGAGTGCAAGTTTTATTTCATGATACTATCAATGCTAACTTTTCGTGTATCATAGATTTTTCTTTTCATTTCAATCAAATGTTTTCATAATATATTTACGTAAAATTGAACTATTTTCCAACATATATTACATAAAATTGATGGAATACACGTGCATACCAAAAAACTACTCCTAGTAGATATAAATTGTGGAAAGAAACATTTATTCATCTGATGATTTCGAGTTAATTAAAACGCTATCAATGTTTGGTCTTCCACTATTCCTGATCGAACACATAGTATCCTTTTCATCATCTGTTTTGAACTTGGAATTCATGTCGCATCACAGCTAGACATTAGAGTATCAGAGAAAGCCGGTTGCAGCAACTATAGGGACGATTTTATTAATCTGTTTTTCTTCCTTCGTTTTCTTTTTGGGAACTATTTCATCTATTTATATAGCAGCTCATTAATTAGATGGCGTTATTCGGAATGTGGAATAAGCAAAGAAGAAGAACATTAAAAAAGTTATACCAATCGGGTACTATTTAACAAATAAGTCGGATTGCAGATAATACAATATTATGTCAATTTGGTGGAGTTTGTTGAATAATTGAACAAGTAAAAAATCATGTCAATCGAATAAAGTTTATAAATAATTAACATATAGGTGGAGTAAATATAACATATATTCTACCGAACCAATAGAAATATCTCTGAAAAACTATATAGGTCTAGAGATCATTCTTTAAGTATATTAAAAAATGTAGACAATATTTAAAGATCAGCCCCTTATAGGCCATTGGTTTTTTTGCTAGATTTACATAAAATTTATAAAAAAATCAGTTTCGAAACAAAGTCTGGTGTAGTAAACCAGAACATCAACTGATACAGAAGTCGAAAAAAAAAATTATTTATCCTCGATACAACACATCAAGCTTATCTTCAACATATTAAATTAGTCTATTATGGCTGCGCTCATGTAGATTGAGGCCAAAAAATCCTATAAAAGATCCTCTATTATAAGGTATAAAAGATCAAGTTCTTATGAACTATAGTGGGTGCATTACACCCCTTCAAATGAAACTTTTCTGATATCAATCACACCTTAATCAAAATTACAACAACAACAACAACAACAAACCTAGTATAGGGAGGGTAGTCTGTACGCAGCCATTACCCTTACCTAATGCAGTTAGAAAGACTGTTTTCAATATACCCTCGGCTCAGGACCTTAATCGAGATTACAAACAAATAATAGCACATTAAAAGTACTAGTGTTGAATGACACCTGCCTTCTTCTATCCCTTTCTTTCACAAAACATCTGCTCAAGCAAATAACAGGAGGTCCTTGCATACAATGTGTAGCATTTGCTTTAAAATCCAGAACATAAAACAAGGTTGTCTAACTGAACGACTCGTCTAATCAACACTATTGACTTTCATTTACAAATAATGACCTTGAATTCAGAATTCCCCATCTCCTCAATTTGTGTTTCCTTAATTTTGAGGGCAGCATTTACAACAGAGTAGCGACATGATCTTACCTCAATCATTTGCATCGTACACTTGCTTCCAAAACTCTCAGGGATTTCCTCTAAGTTCCAACACCATCGTACAAGTACTTTCTCTAGGTTGGGAAACGAGTCATCAGAGGCAGTCCATTCTGAGATTTGTAGATCCTTTAATTTCAAAACTTTAAGGTTAGAAAACTCCCCATCCTTAACGTCCCATTGTCTCCCTCTGAACGCATTTCCTTCTAATTTCAGAACTTCAAGGTTGGATAACCTGCCGATGGTTATGATTCTACTCCAGGGAAGTTCAAGACATGCTAAAGTTAATTTCTTGAGGTTTGATGGATATGTAAAATCTTCAAAACCAAAGGGATCTACCATTTCCCCAGAGAAACCAATCTTGAGAGAGTTCAGTTGACTGAGAGAGTCAAAACTAGGAAAGAAATTGCTAGACGAGTTTCGTGAACCATATAATTGACAACTGAGCTTTTCAAGATTGGGTAATCTTTTCATAAAATTCTGGTGACACACTCCAGCATCAATAACCAAATCGGAACATGTTCTTAAGTTGTTAAAATCCTCAAATAGTTGAGATGTATATAGACAACTTATATGCAGATGTCTCAAGCTTGTCATATCCCAAATAGATTTTGGGATGCAGGCTTTATGATAGATTCCGGTCACTGTAAAAGTCTCCAGCTCCTTCAGGTTGCATATTGTATTCGGAATGTAATTAGAATACAGCGGCAGCTCCAAATACTTCAAATGAATCAGAAATTGTAATGCACCTACATGAGTCTCATGCAGCTTTACGAAACTCAAATCTAATACTCTCAGGCATTTCCAGGACTTAGTCAAATCTAAATCAACCCAAGGAGAATTTACACTGGGAAGGAATCGAAGGTGTTGATATTTCGTCCACAAGTTGCAAACATATTCAGACGTCCAGAACGACCTTTGGAAGATGGAAATATATAAACACTGGTTAAAGAAGGA
>ML252617.1:0-18542 GCA_005239495.1 Nicotiana undulata | reverse complement strand
CTAGCGGGTTCAACGTTAGGCGCAGTCACGGCCCAAAGGGTGGGAATTTGGGGCGTGACAGTTTGATCCTAGGATCTTGTTTCCCTAGGTAAATCTATAAATATCAGGCTCAGCAGCCATTGTTAACACACAAAATTCTTTGCAAACATATGCTGTATTTTACTTTTGCTCTCAATTAAACAATTTTACGTGCTCTTTATTATTGCTTTCACTTCTGTCCAATGCCTCTGAAGTCATGCTTGTCATCTTCTTCAATTTCAATTGCTAAATCTCATTTTTAGTATTATTCTTTATCATTTTTTGATCAAATAAGTTCTCTTGCCTATAAACCACGTAACAAATATAATTGTACCGTTTTATAGGCAAATATTATTTAACTTATAAATTTTCTTTAGATATTTTACATGGAGATGATTTTTCCTTATTTCTAGTAATAATGCAAGGAACATTAACATTTATTAAGAATATAATTAAGACTATTAGTTTTCTCTACATGTGAATGATTTTTGTTTGAAAAATAATAAATAAAGAATTTAAAAATAATTAAATACTTAGTTAATAAAATATTTAAAAAAAGTATATGGTATAGTAAAACCCTTTTATTTGATTTAGCACGCTCTAAAAATTTGCATCGATAATAGAGGTTGCTGGGGGTCATCAGCTCTAATAGTTATGACGTGATGTCTAAATAGTAGTATTTATAGTTGATGGAAGTTGCTAGGATTGGTGGCTATGTGGTAGTGGTTAAATGTGATGGCTAAGCAGTGGTGACTAGTAGTAGAGTTGGTGATTATTGGCGGTTGGCAGGGAAAACTGGTAGTGGAGGTGGTTGATGGTGGAGACCATAGGTGAAGGTGGTTGATCGTAGTGATGGCTAGCAATAAAGATGGTTGGTGTTATATGGAAACTGTGGTGGTTATGTAATGGAAGTTGGTGGGTAATTTGTTGGTGGTAGTAATCCGTGATAGAGGTAGTTTGTAATGGTAGCTGGTGGTCGAGGGGATTGTGCGATGGTAACAAATCGTCGAGGTGATTGATGATGGTAGATGTGTGATTGTGGCTGACAGTAAAGGCTGATTTAGTGATTATATAATTATAAGGAATAAATTACTGGTAAAAAGCCACATTGATGTCTTGTCTTAATAATTTTAGATTTTTAATCAAGATTAGAGTTTATTTTGATTTGAGATAAGAGAAAACTAATTTTCATTTAAAACTTTGCATTATTATTAGTATTGTTATAAATCCAATGTATGTAGATGTCCCTTCCAAAGTATGTAGGTGTTCTTTCCGTAACTGTCTTTGGGAATTCATACCCCAAATGAATGAGTTCATTAATACATCTAATTTTAGAAGACATTTTGTAACCTATAAATAGGTTGTTATTATCCTATTCAAAAGACACAAGAAACACATTTGAATAAGATAACTTCTACATTCTCCTCCTACACATTTTGTCTCTATTACTATATTGTTCTATTTTGTTCTTATTTCTTAACACGCTATCAGCACGAAGTTTTAACCAACTGAGGTTTTCTGCTTCATCCAAATTTTATCTTCTTCCTAAAAGAGGTAGTCAGTTTCTTTTCCGATTCAGGTATACATTCTTATGTTTATAATGTTTCTATTAGGATCTTCTTTAACCTGTAATTTAATTACCATAGGCATAACTTGTTTTGAATATGATTATAATAATTGCATTTGTATGAAAACAATAAGTTTCAGTTAAATTGTTATTTCATTATATAAACTACAAAGAAGTTTAATCATACACATAAATAAATATGTATTAAAATTGAATTAAAATAATTAGACTAATACAAATATTCTAACAGAATACATTTAGAAGAAATTCTTGCAAAATGTTCAAAAGGTTTAAATGTGTATTCAATAAATTTATCACTTAAGTGTACAAACTAATTAATGACTTTAAAATTAACGACTTAACTATTTGATGTATCGTATTGAATGTTTAAACTTGTCAGAATTGATATCATCTAGTTTTATGCCTACTTAGCTTATTGAAACGTATTCTAAGTAGAACAAAATTATACTAGTACATAGTAATTCAACTTATTTATTCTATGAAAATATATTTACATGTCTAAAGTTTTGGTGGGTAATATTAAACACTAATTTATCACCGCACTGCACATAATTATTTGTTTGATAAATATACATATAGAATATTAATACACGATTATGTACTGCACTGAATGTTTTCATTGATAATAATTCTTGTCATTCTAATTCACTTATTTCTATGATAGTTTTCACTATGTCGAATTTGTCAAAGCTTGAATTTATGGCACTTGACATCTCTGGAAATAACTATTTGCCATGGGTACTTGATGCTGAAATTCACCTTGACGCTAAAGGTCTTGGTGACACTATTAAAGATGAAAATGAAGCATCAAGTCAGAATAAGGCGAAAGCCATGATTTTCCTTCGTCATCATCTCGATGAAGGGTTAAAAAGTGAATATTTAACCTTGAAAAATCCATTTCAATTATGGACTAGTTTGGAGGAACGATATGACCACCTAAAGGCCACGGTATTGCCAAGAGCCCATCGTGAGTGGATGCACTTGCGGTTAAAAGTTTATAAGACCATAAGTGAATATAATTATGTTGTATATAGAATAATTTCCCAACTAAAATTATGTGGGAAACCTATGAATGATGAGGACATGCTGTAAAAGAGTCTTTCCACTTTTCATGCCTCAAATATGGTCTTACAGCACCAATACAGTGAAAAGGGCTTTAAAAAATATTCCGAGTTAATTTCATGCCTTTTGGTGGCTGAACAACATAATGCCCTTTTAATGAAAAATCATGAAGCCCGCCCCACCGAATCAACTCCATTTCCAGAAGCGAATATGGGAATGATTGATCAAAAGTCTGAAAAAAGACAAAATAATTATCGCGGTCGTATAAATATACGTGGGTGTGGCAATGGGCGAAATAATAATCGCCATGGTAGTGGTCGTTATAAAAAAGAGAACAATAAGGGTTCTCAGAATAATCATTCAAAAGGCAAAGGTAATATTTGCCACCGATGTGGTATGAAAAATCATTGGGCACGAATTTGTCATACGCCTGAATATTTTGTCAAAATTTATCAAGCCTCCATAAAAGGGAAACAAAGTAAGATTGAGACTAACTTAACCTTTCAAAATGATGATGAGGAGGGCCCTATGAATAACCAGGATAAAGTTGAAGCAAACCTTGCCTATAAAGATGATATTTTTGAAGGTCTTGCAGATATTACTCATTTAGAAGCTGGAGACTTCTTTGAGCATCATAACTGAAGACTTATTATTGGGAAAAATTATAAGAATAAATGTATTTATTTTTATGAAGTTTCATATTTGAATAAAACTTTTTATGTTGTTGGTATTTAATTTCATAAATGTAGTTTCTTTTGTTCTTAAAATTTTTAATATTACTTATGATGTATTTTTTTTTCTTCTTGAAGAATATAAAATTTTCTCAGTCTTCAGTTGGTCGTATGAATAATAAAGAAGAAATATGTCTTCTAGATAGTGCTACGACGCACATCATATTAAAAGATAAGAGATATTTCTCTTATTTAATTATGAAAGAAGCCAATATAATTAGAATAACCGGTAGTACAAAATTAATTGAGGGCTCTGGAAGAGCGATTGTATTACTACCAGGAGGAACTATATTGGTTGTTAATGATGCATTATATTGTAGTAGGTCTCAAAGAAACTTGTTAAGTTTCAAAGATAGTCGCCAAAATGGCTATCATATTGAGACCACAAATGAAGGAAAGGTTGAATACCTTTATATTACTACAATAAAAGCGGAAAAGAAGTATGTACTTGAAAAGCTTCCCGCATTTTCCTCCGGATTATACTACACTAATATTAGTGTAGTTGAATCACAAGTCATAGTAAACAAGAAGTTTACTAATGATTTTATAATTTGGCATGACCGATTGGGCCATCCCGATTATAATATGATGCGCAAAATAATTGAGAATTCACATGGCCATTCATTGAAGAACTAGAAGATTCTTCAAACTAAAGAATTCTCTTGTGTTGCATGTTCTCAAGGAAAATTGATTATTAGACCATCAGTAATTAAAGTTGGAGTTGAATCTCCTGCATTTTTGGAACGTATACATGGTGATATATGTGGTCCCATACACCCTCCATGTGGACCATTCAGATATTATATGGTTTTAATAGATGCATCTACAAGATAGTCACATGTGTGCTTGTTATAAACTCGCAATTTGGCCTTTGCGAGGTTACTAGCTCAATTAATAAGATTAAGAGCACAGTTTCCAGATTATGCAATTAAGACACTTCATCTTGATAATGCTTGTGAATTTACGTCCCAGGCCTTTAATGATTATTGCATATCAACTGGGATAACAATTGAGCATCCAGTTGCTCATGTTCATACTCAAAACGGTTTAGCAGAATCATTGAACAAACGCCTCCAATTAATTGCTAGACACATGCTTATGAGAACAAAACTTCTCATTTCGGAATGGGGCCATGCTATTTTGCATGCAGCAGCTCTTGTGCGGATCAGACCCACAAGTTATCATAAAGAATCTCCAATACAATTGGATTTTGGTCAGGAGCCAAATATTTCTCATCTTAGAATATTTGGATGTGCAGTATATGTTCCAATTGCTCCACCACAACGCACAAAGATGGGACCCCAAATAAAGTTGGAGATATATGTTGGGTATGAATCTCCTTCTATTATAAAATATTTGGAACCTATGACTGGAGATTTATTTATGACAAGATCTGTTGATTGCCATTTTGATGAATCAATATACCTAATATTAGGGGGGAGAAAATAAGCAGTTACAAAAAGAGATAGATTGGAACGCATTATCACTATCTCATTTAGATCCTCGAACAAAGTAATGGGAACACGAGGTTCAAAAGATAATTTATTTGCAAACTATTGCAAATCAACTGCATTCACTAACCTACCAAGGGTGACTAAGTCACATATTCCAGCTGCTTATGCTTCTATTCGAATTGATGTCCCGGTTGGACAATCCATAAATACAAATGAGTCTAAGTCACGCTTGAAACGTGGTAGACCAATTGGTTCCAAAGATAAAAATCCTCGAAAGTGAAAAGGAGAAAATGATCTAGGAGATCATAATATGGCAGCAATTGATTAAAAGAGCCCCGTGACATAACAAATGTTAAGACCTCATAGGAGGTCCAGGTACCTGAAAACAATAAGAATGAAGAGATCTCAATAAATTATGTCTCTACGGGAAAAAGGTGAAACCGAAATAATATTATTGTCGACAATATTTTTGCTTATAATGTTGCTATTGAGATAATGCAACAAGATGAGGATCTTGAACCAAGATATGTTGATGAATGTAGACAAAGAAATGATTGGCCAAAATGGAAAGGCGATATCCAGGCAGAATTAGCGTCACTTGAAAAATGTGAAGTATTCGGACATATAGTCCGAACACCTGAAGGAATAAAACCAGTAGGATACAAATGGGTTTTTGTGCGAAAAGGAAATGATAAAAATGAATTCGTTAGATATAAAGAACCACTTGTTGCACAAGGGTTTTCGCAAAGACCTAACATTGATTATATGGAGACATATTCTCCTGTGGTGGATGCAATCACTTTTAGGTATCTTATAAATTTGGTAGTCCATGAAAAACTTGATATACGTCTGATGGATGTTGTCACAACCTACTTGTATGGCACATTAGACAACGAAATTTATATGAAAATCCCCAAAGGGCTTAAAGTTCCCGAAACAAATAAAAGTTTCCGGAAAACTTGTTCAATAAAGCTTCAAAAATCCTTATATGAATTGAAACAATCAGGGCGAATGTGGTATAATCGCCTGAGTGAGTATTTACTGAAAGAAGGGTATAAGAATGATCCAATTTGTCCTTGTATATTTATAAGAAGGTCTGGATCCGAATTTGTTATAATCGATGTGTATGTTGATGATGTAAATATCATTGGAACTCCTAGGGAACTTCCAAAAGCAGTAGATTGTTTGACGAAAGTGTTTGAAATGAAAGATCTTGGAAAGACAAAATTTTGTCTTGGTCTATAAATTGAGCATATGAAAGGTGGAATTTTTGTCCATCAATCAAATTATACCGAAAAGATCCTAAAGTGTTTTTATATGGATAAAGCACATTCATTGAGTACCCTGATGGTTGTGAGATCACTTGATATAAATAACGATCCATTCCGACCTCACGAAAATGATGGAGAGCTTCTTGGTGACGAAACTCCATATCTTAGTGCAATTGGGGCACTAATGTATCTTGAAAATAATACTCGACCAGATATAACTTTTGCAGTAAGTTTATTAGCAAGATTTAGTTCCTTTCCAACAATAAGACATTGGAATGGTGTTAAGCATATTTTAGATACCTCCGACTATTGATATGGGATTATTTTATTCTTATGAATCCGATTCATAGTTTATTGGTTATGCAGATGCAGGTTATTTGTCTGACCCACATAAAGCCCGATCTCAAACATGCTATCTATTTACTTGTGGGGGTGCAGCTATTTCATGGCGTTCAACAAAACAAACTTTAGCTTCTATATCTTCCAATCATGCAGAGATAATAGCTATTCATGAAGCTAGTCGAGAATGTGTATGGTTGAGATCAGTGACTCAACATATTCAACAATTGTGTGGTCTTTCTTTAAAAATGAAGATTCCAACGATATTGTATGAAGACAATGTTGCTTGCATAGCTCAACTTAAAGGAGGATATATCAAATGAGACAGAACAAAGCACATTTCACCAAAGTTCTTTTTCACACGATCTTCAGCAAAATGGTGAGATAAATGTTTAGCAAATCCGTTCAAGTGAAAATCTAGCAGATTTATTCACTAAGTCATTGCCAACATCAACATTTGAGAAGTTGAGACATAAGATTGGAATGCGTCGTCTCTAAGATATCAAATAAAGCTTTCGTCAGGGGGAGTATAATACGCATTGTACTCTTTTTCCCTTAACCAAGGTTTTGTCCCAAGTGGGATTTCTTGATAAGGGTTTTAATGAGGCAACACTTAATGCGTATTATAAGATATGTGTGCACTTTTTTTCCTTCACTAGGCTTTTTCTGTAACGACCCGACCGGTCGTTTTGCGTATTCGGACCCCGTTCCTCTAAATAAGACTTCCCGTAGTGTCTTATAGTGATTTATGACTTGAGGGGATGGGTGGTTCGGGATTCAGAAGTGTTTAGAGCAGTATCGGAACACTTAGTTCCTTAAGGTTGGCCTTTTTGGCCAAATTTGACTTCGGTCAACATTTTTAGCAAACGACCTCGAAATCGAGTTTTGACGGTTTTGATAGCTTCGTATGATGATTTTGAACTTGTGCGTATGTCCGGAATGGGTTTTGGATGACCCGGGAGCGTTTCGACGCCAAATAGCAAAAATAGAGTTTCCTTAAGTTCATAACTTGGTTTAGAACGTGTTTTTGTGTTATCGAGGTCCGAACGAAATTCCGAGACCGGGAATAGTTCCTTTATGTAATTTGTGACTTGCTTGCAAAATTTGGTGTCATTCCGAGTAGCATAGGTCGGTTCGGCGCATTAGAATTGAATTCAAGAACTTAAATTTTCTTAAGTTTGATTCTAGGGGGTTTGAGGTGTGATTTTGAGTTTTAGCTTTGTTTTGGGTGTTCCGAAGGCTCGAGCGAGTCTGTAATATTATTTAGGACTTGTTGGTATAATTGCGCGGGGGCTCGAGTGGGCCTAGGTGCCTCCCGGATACCAAACGAGGCCAAAACCAGCTGTTGGTGCACCAGATCTGGTGTGGCCGCAGGTGCGGTTGCCCAGATCGCAGGTGCGGCCCCAGGGGAGATGGTCCAAAAATCGCAGGTGTGGACCTTTCCCCGCAGGAGTGGATCCGCTGGTGCGGAAATCCTTCCGCAAGTGCGATCCCCAGCCTCCTTGCCAACTTCCGCAGGTGCGATACCGCAGGTGCGGTCCTTGAGCCGCAGGTGCGAGATCACTGAAGGCAGTGAGCTCATTTAACACGGGACTTAACCATTTCTTCTCCACCTTAGGCGATTTTGAGAGCTCACAAGAGGGTATTCGGCCTAACTACTAAGAGGTAAGTAATTTCCATTTAAATGTTGGTTTATTACATCAAATCTTAGGTAAATTAACACCCCAATTAGTGCAAATCAAAGGGGTTAGAGAGGAAACCTAGGGTTGATGAACTTTAGAGAATTTCACCACTTTTCTACCATGAAACCATGCAAAACTATATATTAATGATCCTTAGGCTATGGGTGAGTGTTTTCTTTGAAAAGTTCCAGAATCCAAGCGTGTGGGCCCGGGGGTGAATTTTGGGATTTCTTCAAGAATGATGAATTGGCTAAACTAGTAAGATAATTTCATACTTTTGATTGTATATTAACGTATTTATATAACATTTGACTAGCTTCGAGTCCTCGGGTGTAAAGTTGGAGTTTCGGGCACGTCCTTGGTTCGAAAAGTAGGTTCGACACGAGGTGAGTCTCCTTTCCAACCTTGTAAGAGGGAATTGTCCCCATAGGTAAATGTAAATGATTAAATTAACCTTATTTGCGGGGGCTACGTGCGCGCAAAGTGACGAGAGTCCGTGCGTAGCTACTACTATGTTATGTCGGGTAGAATTTAGGATTTCACAAGCATGCCTTTATGTGCCTTACATGTATCTTTATATGTGTTCCTAGTTGATTATTATCTTTGAAATTTACACGAGGATATTAGGAAGTTATGTGTAAGTTTAAGTGCCCAAATCTCTGATTTCAAGTATAATCCATGATAAATTCCTGAATTCCCTGATGATTCTGTGTATGCCTACGAGCACCGGCATCGCATGTATGATCCGTGGGCCTGGGTAGCCTTATATTTATTTCAACCGCGTCGCATGATCGATTCGCGAGCAGGGTAATAGATGCATCTATGGTTCGTGCCGCTCGACCCTCGGGAGTGCACATTTATTTCCGCGTCGCTTCGGACGTACGCTTCGGCATATTATGTGCTATGTATTTGATTGAAAGTCTTGTTATTATTAAATAAATTTCTTCATGTGGAAGGGGAACCTGGATTCTTTTGTGATAGTTGCTATTTGACTCATGAGAATAAATTGTAGTTTTATAAGATTGATACTTCATGTCGTAGTGATTTCCATGACTACTATTCCTGTCTAGATTTATTTAATCATGTTATTCGTTATTGACTCTAGTAAGTATCACGTCTACCTCTCGTCACTACTTCTTCGAGTTTAGATGGGATACTCATTGGGTACATATTTGTTTATATGTACTCATGCTATGCTTCTGTACTTAATTGTACAGGTTATGAGGCAGGTGCATCTGGTTATCATACCGGAGCGCAATCTTGAGGGTACCATCTAGATTAGGCTACATGGTGAGCTGCTCTTCCTGGCGTTCCTCAGCAGCACTGTGGAGTTTCTATTATTTATTTACTTTTTTGGATATTTCTGTCTACCCCCTTCAGACAGTTGTACATTTATGTTGTCTATTTTGTATATTCCACTAGTCGCTTGTGGACTTGTGACACTAGGTCTTGGCACACGTAGTTGGTTTTCCTAGTATTTTGCTATACTGTATATGTTGGCAAACGATCTTTTGAGTTTCATTTAATCAAGCTGCATCACTTGACTGTTTTCGTTAAATGATTTCCTAACTAAAATTTGGCAAGTACTTAATTATCCAACTAAGTGAAGTAATTTCGGTAGTGAACTAGTGTTGTCTTGCCTGACTCCGGTGTTGGGCGCCATCACGACCTGAGTAGAAATTCGGGTCGTGACAACATGGTATCAGAGCTCTAGGTTCACGTAGGTCTCACAAGTCACAGGCAAACCTAATAGAGTCTTGCGTATCGATACGGAGACATCTGTATCTATCTTCGGGAGGCTATAGGGTGTTAGGAAACCTCTCTTTATTCATATTCTATCGTGCAGTCGATGGTCTTACTAAATCTCGTTCTTCTATTCTCTCACAGATGGTAAGGACTCGTGCATTTGACGTTCCTGACCTGGGAGATGCCGCTACCCCCGCCGTCTGAGGCAGTGACAGAGGCCGGGGGAGGGCACCGGCCCGCGGTAGGGGATGAGGGCGTCCTAGAGTTGTTCCATTAGCACCCCTAGCGGATCCAGCTGAGGATCCTATTACTGAGGAGAAAGGTGAGGTGCCCCCAGCAGATCCAGCTCCGATGGATTTCATGACTACACCGGGCTTCCAGGAGGTCATGGGTCGTATGATGCGGTTCATGGACATTATGACCCAGGATGGTTTATTTCCAGCGGATCCTGCCACATCTCAGGTGGGAGAGGAAGTTCAGACCCCTACCGCCCAGGCCGCAGGTCATGCATCGGCAGTATATCAGACTCCAAGTACTATGCCCGTGGGTAGAGCACCGCCAGCAGTAGCAGCACCAGAGCTTAGACCAGCTGCGGACGGCGATCCGCAGAAGCTACTTGATAGATGGACTCGATTGCACCCTCCTGTCTTCGGAGGTGAGAGGGGCGAGGATGCCCAGGACTTCAATGATAGGTGCAGGGACAGACTGCACAACATGAGGATTCTGGAGTCCCATGGAGTGGATTTCACTACTTTTCAGCTAGAGGGCAGGGCCAACAGATGGTGGCAGTCATTTATCCTTGGTAGGCCAGCAGGTTCCCCTCCTCTCTCATGGGAGTAGTTCACTCAGCTATTCCTGGATAGGTATATTCCACCCTCAGAAAGGGAAGAGTTGCGGTATCAGTTTGAGCAGCTGGAGCAAGGGCAGATGTCGGTGACAGACTACGAGGCCAGGTTTTCTGAGTTGGCTCGTCATGCCCTTATGATTCTTCCTACTGATGCTGAGAGAGTGCGGAGATTTGTAGTTGGGCTACACTCAGGTATTAGGGCCAACATGGCCCGAGAGGTGGAGATGGGTACTCCCTATCAGCTTGTGGTCGAGATAGCTCGTCGGATTGAGGGTTATCGATCGAGGGGCAGAGAGCAGGGTCAGCAGGACAAGAGAGTTAGATACTCTAAAGATTTCAGAGGTGCCCCAGGAAGGGGCAGGGGTCAATGCAGCAGGGGCCAGCCTAGCAGGCCTCCATATTCAGCTCCTCCACCACCTCCCTGTGGTGTTCCAGTGAGGCCTTATTTCAGCGCCATGCCGGAGAGTTCTTACCGCCCACCATCCATTCAGGGTTACTCCAGCGAGTATTCAGGTCATCAGGGGTCTTCTAGTCCTTACTTCAGTGCCATGCCAGAGGGTTCTCACCATCCCCCAGCTATCCAGGGTTCTTCTCCAGGGCAGCAGGCCATGCCACCAGTGAGGTGTTATGAGTGTGGGGAGTCAAGCCATATGAGGAGGACTTGTCCCAAGTTTCGGGTTAGGGTTGTTCAGCAGAGTTACCAGCCTACATACTCAGCACCGGTGCCCCGTCCACCCAGAGGTGGAGGAAATGCTGGTAGAGGTCGTCCCAGAGGTGGAGGCCAGGAAGGGGGAGCTCAGCTAGATCCTATTCAGTCCAGCGGAGCTCAGTCTTCAGGTGCACCAGCCAGATTCTATGCTATTCCGGCCTGAGCAGATGCAGTGGCCTCAGACGCCGTAATCACAGGTACTATTTCAATATGTGGTAGGGAGGCATCAGTGGTATATGATCCAGGATCCACTTATTCATATGTGTCAGCCTTATTTGCTTATTTTCTGGATGTTCCTCGCGAGTCCTTGGATTCTCCTATATATGTGTCCACTCCTGTGGGCGATTCTGTGGTGGTAGACCGGACCTATTGGTCTTGTGGGATCACCTTTTGTGGGTTCGAGACCAGAGCAGACCTCCTGTTGCTCGACATGGTTGATTTTGAGATTATCTTGGGGATGGATTGGCTATATCCCTGTCATGCCATCCTGGATTTCCATGCCAAGATGGTTACTTTGGCCATGCCTGAGTTGCCTAAACTGGAGTGGAGAGGTTCCTCAGTTAGTGCAGCTAGTAGAGTTATTTCTTTCTTGAAGGCTCGACATATGGTCGAGAAGGGTTGTCTGACGTATCTTGCTTATGTGCGGGACACCACCGCCGAGTCTCCGATGATTGATTCAGTTCCAGTTATTCGAGAGTTTTCTGATGTCTTTCCTTCAGACCTTTCGGGCATGCCTCCGGATCGTGATATCGATTTCTGTATTGATGTAGATCCAAGCACTCAGCCTATTTCTATTCCCCCGTACCGTATGGAGTTGAAGGAGTTGAAGGAGCAGCTTGAGGAGTTGTTGGCTAAGGGGTTTATCAGACCGGGTGTGTCGCCGTGGGGTGCTCCAGTTCTATTTGTAAAGAAGAAAGATGGGTCTATGCGGATATGTATTGACTACCGCCAGTTGAACAAGGTAAATATTAAGAACAAGTATCCATTGTCGCGCATCGATGATTTGTTTGACCAGTTGCAGGGTGCTCGGGTGTTTTCTAAGATTGATTTGAGATCGGGGTATCACCAGCTGAAGATTCGAGCCTCGGATGTTCCGAAGACTGCTTTTCGTACGAGATATGGCCATTATGAGTTCCTAGTGATGTCTTTTGGCTTGACCAATGCCCCAGCAGTATTCATGGACTTGATGAATAGGGTGTTCAGGCCGTATGTTTATTCCTTTTTCATTGTCTTCATTGATGACATCTTGATTTACTCACGTAGCCTGGGCGAGCACGAGCAGCATTTGAGAGTTGTGCTCCAGACCCTGCGGGAATAGAAGCTATATGCTAAGTTCTCCAAGTGTGAGTTCTGGTTAGATTCCGTGGCATTTTTGGGGCATGTAGTGTCCGGGGAGGGTATCAAGGTTGATCTTAAGAAGATTGAGGCAGTTCAGAGTTGGCCACGTCTTATTTCAGCTACAGAGATCAGGAGTTTCTTGGGTCTAGCAGGCTACTATCGACGATTTGTGGAGGGCTTTTCATCCATTGCAGCCCCACTGACTAGATTGACTCAGAAGAATGCCCTATTCCGATGGTCTGACGAGTGTGAGGTGAGATTTCAGAAGCTCAAGACAGCATTGACCTCAGCACCAGTTCTAGTATTGCCTTCCGGTTCTAGGATGTATACAGTGTATTGCGACGCTTCACGCGTTGGCTTGGGGTGTGTGTTGATGCAGGAAGGGAGAGTTATTGTTTATGCTTCGTGCCAGCTGAAGGTTCATGAGAAAAATTATCCTGTGCACGATTTGGAGTTGGCGACGATTGTTCATGCTCTTAAGATTTGGAGGCATTACTTGTATGGGGTATCTTGTGAGGTTTATACAGACCATCGCAGCTTGCAACACTTGTTCAAGCAGAGGGATCTTAATTTGAGGCAGCGCAGGTAGCTGGAGTTGCTGAAGGATTACGACATCACCATTCTTTATCATCCGGGCAAGGCAAATGTGGTAGCAGATGCTTTGAGCAGGAAGGCGGAGAGTATGGGTAGTTTGGCTTACATTGCAGCGGAGGAGAGACCGCTAGCCTTGGACATTCAGTCCTTGGCTAACTGCTTGGTGAGATTAGATCTTTCAGAGCCTCGTCAAGTTCTAGCTCATGTGGTTGCTTAGTCTTCATTATTGTGGGAGATCAAGGCTTGACAGTATGATGATCCGTGTTTGGCAGAGCTATGGGAGACAGTGGTTCAGGGTGGTGCCAAGGAGGTTGCTATTGGCGAGGATGGTGTTCTGAGACTTCAGGGTCGTTTGTGTGTCTCTAATGTTGATGGCTTGAGGAAGAGGATTCTAGAGGAGGCACACAGTTCTCGGTATTCTGTTCATCCTGGTGCTACGAAGATGTATCGTGATTTGAAGCAACATTTCTGGTGGAGGGAAAGAAATGGAGAAAAATGAACATTTCCCGTGTTTTAAAAGAACACACTGCCTACAGTGGTTCCGCGCCTGTGGCTCAAGGACCGCACCTGCAGAAGTGGACAAGAGGGTCTGGGATCGCACCTACGGTAAGATGTCCACACCAGCGGCATCGCACCTGCGGGAAAAGGCCCGCCCCTGCGAGAAATGGGCAGCCCACCACACCAAATCAGGTGCACCAGATTCGATGATTCTTTTTGCTATAGATGTCCAAATTGAGCATAACTTCCTCATACGATGTCCAAATTCGTATGATTCTTTTTGCTATAGCTCCGAAATTATGATAAGGATCTGATTATTCAATCAAAACATAAATTGGAGCTCATTTTATTAATGTGGTAACAATTATGCTTGAAGAAACGACGCCGAATCATCAAAAACGAGCGCAACACAACCCATATCTATCTGAAACCCACCTGAGCCCCTCGGGACCTCAACCAACAATTCCCACAAGTCATATATCACTACCCGAACATAGTCGAACCATTGGAAAATCCAAAACAACACCAAAACACCGAATCAACCTCGGATTCAAGCCTAAGAACTTCTGAACTTCCAAAATTCGCCAACAATGCCGAAATTTACCAAACCACGTCCGAATGACCTGAAATTTTGCACACATGTCACAAATGACACTACGAACCTATTCCAACTTCCGGAATCGCATTCTGACCCCGATATCAAAATTTCCACATCCGGTCGGATTCCTCAAAAACCTTCAAATTTCTATCTTTAGCCAAATGACTTCAAAATAACCTACGGGCATCCAAATTCACTTCCGATCGCGCTCCCAACTCCATAATTACCATACGGAGCTATTCCCAGGCTGGGAATCCCAAAACAGACATCTATATCACTGAAATGCCTTTCAACCCAGATTTATGAAATTCTTCTAAAACGCTATCTTCCATAATATATGTCGAAACGCTCCCGGGTTATCCAAATCCCGGTCCGAACATACGCCCAAGTCCGAACTCATCATACAAACCTGCTGGAATCTTCAAATCCTGATTCGGAGGTCGTTTAGTCAAAATTCCAATCTTAGTTGATTCTTCCAACTTAAGGCTTTCGAAATGAGAATTTTCTTTCCAATTCAACTCCGGATTATCCGGTAACTGAATCTAACCACCCACGCATGTCGATATATACAATGTGAAGTTTTTCATGACCTTACGCCACCAAACATAACTGAAATCCTCAAAACGACCGGTCGGGTCGTTACATTCTCCCCCTCTTAAAACAATCGTTCGTCCTCAAACGTGCCAAGACTCGCCTCGAAGTCCTCAAATGACTAAATGCACACTTCCAACACACACCCGCGGGCGATCCCACGTCACCCCAACCTACATAAGCCTGATGACATAATCCCTCTGCAATATAGCCTTTCTATCACCACCGATAAGCTTTCTATCTCAATTTCTCACCTTCTACTCATTTCCAAAAGACCCAATTCTAAATCCATATCCGGCCTTAGCCTCAACCAGCTGCATTAACTCATGAACACACCCATAAGGCACGACCACACAAGATAGCACATCCCACATAGGCTCAAATAACACTTTTGATCACAATAGCTGCCCGAAATCAACTCAACATTTGCAATTAGTCCCCACATCTGAACGGACTCTGTTCCAAACCCCATAATACTGATAATAATGCAATAAACACGAAGACTTCATTATTAAACACCCGAATCACTGAGCCACAACTAACACCACCAGGCACACATCCCGTAAGTTAAACTAAAGAAGCACATAACAAAATGACTGAATATGAATATAGAAACATATAAAGGAACTATCAAACAAGCCCATAGACTTACCAAAAGCAATATAACAAGGAGTAAGCAAAGCATATGAACAAATCACAAGGATTCCATCCTGATAAAATTCCCACCACGGTACTCAGCCCGGTCAAAACTTATCGAATCACAAATATCACGAGGACCTCGGCCTCAACTCTAAATCACATTTCGAAAACATATCATGCCAGTTGAAATTCCTCCACTAATTCATCTCAGCTGATAAAAATCATAACGCTCACTGGACTCACATCTCGATGGAGTATCAAATCACAGCTCGTAAACAAAATACTCACATAGAGCTTACCACGAAGAACAACAAGGACTCACTCCTAGTCTCACCACTATCAATGATGAATAAAACAACAATAGGCACGGGCTACTACTCATAGAATCCCCCAACAGGAGCAAGCATGAAATATAGAGTGTGGAGCATGAAATTCACTTAACAATAAAGCAATAAATAAGGGAAACTCGCTCCGACCAACCGAACCATAGAGAGATACAAATGGTGTTCCTGTGAAGCAGATCAAAACATACCTGTATGATAACATCTGACCCAACGGTCTCCAGTTTACCATATGGAACACATCAATGGGTCGGGCCTCCCCCTCTTGGGCGCCCCCTACTCACCTGAATACCCTGCTATAACACACCTGCATGAATCCTTGAACAATCTCTCACTTTGTGGCTAACATCTCAACGCTCAAACAACTTCTCTGCTAACGTGGTTGTGGGAACCATACAATACGATTCCTAAGAGACCCATGGGTACTTGAAACCCCATGTTAAGCTGGCAACGCAAACTGAATTGGCTGACCCACAAACCTCTATCGTGTCGTACCCTGCCTCCATAATAAGGACCAGTAGATCTCTCCGTCCTATGTGCCTTCTAATTGAGGCAACCAAGAGAGGTATATATCTGGCCAACTCGCTGAATCCGACGACGTACTCTAATACTGACATAGTGCCCTGATGCAACTGATCAAACTCCGTGCGCCATGCATCTCAGAGGGACTAGGGTGCAAACTCCCTCAATAACATCTCTGAAACCTGAATCCATGCAATTGAAACTGACTTGGCTGGGCTACCCCACTCATGTGCCCACCACCACTGACAAACCTACTCATCTGAACTTGAGACGTGACAAAAGCAATCTTGCTCGTCTCCATAATACCCGAAGTACGAAGAATATAGTGACACTCCTCCAGGAAAACCTAGCATCATCTGTCGCCGATCCACTGAAAGTTAAGAGGGTGGTACTTCTTGTACCTCTCAAGTCTAAGGTATTCTTCCTCCGATGCTGCTACCCTAACCACGGCTGAACTAAAACCACATGTCGTGATGTCATGACAACTGGTACCTGGTCAATATGATCTCGTTGCTCTGGAGTGTAGTCGGTGGGAGTCTGAACTCCTCCCCTGATCTGTGGAACAGCCGGCGGACTAGAATCAATCTCGCCTGAGTCCATGTACCAATTATACTCAGATATGCACCCAGGTCCTTTGAAGTCCGGGGTGGCAACAGGCATCTCGAGCACCTGTCCCCCAACTAGAATTATTGGTGGCTCCTCAACGGCTGCTCTGATAGGCATCTTAACTGCGACACGTACTCCTCGTCGGCCTCTGTCTCTGATCCTTGCAACACTTGTTTTGGGTAACATCATCAGGTACCGCAGTTTGTATCCTCACCATCGGTGAGAGAATGGAACGATAATTTCGAACTTCAAGATCAATGAACTCGCACGATAGGAATGAAGGAAGGGAAACCATCCTAATTTTTTTGTAGCCTCTCAAAGATAAGTACAGACGTCTCCGTACCGATCCGCAAGACTCTACTAAACTCGCTTATGACTCGTAGCACCTATGAACCTAGAGCTCTGATACCAGCTTGTCACGACCCAAATTTCTCTCCGTCGGGTATCATGATGGCACTAGTCTTAGGGACTAGGTAAGCCTAACATTTCACTGAACAACAACAATAATAAAGGAAATCCAACAGTCTCGATATGGAAATCTTGACAAAAATTACATTTCCCCAAAACTCGGTAATACAAGTCATAAGCTCTACGAAATCTTTCTACAAAATCTAAATACAACTGTCTAGAAATAGGTAAGTACAGTTGAAGTAAGAAGGAAGGTGACTCCGAAGCATGCGAACGCAGAAACAAGTTTAACTTGAGTCTCCTCGGCAATGATCCACGCAACTAGCAACAATCAATACCTGGATCTGTGCAAAACAAAAATGCACAGAAGTGTAGTATGAGCACACCACGGCAGTGCCCAATAAGTATCAAGACTAACCTCGGTGAAATAGTGACGAGGACTAGTCAAGACCCCACTGGTCTAATAAGCAAAAGAGATAAATGTAAATTGACCGAAGCATAATAATTATCTAAAGATTTCTAATATAATTAACGACATGACAATATAATGCGGAAAGAATTGCAGCAATATAAAACAGCGGAACAACATATAGAAATACCCAAGAAGAATGGACAGAACGCAAGCCAAAAGTCAGAAATCACAACACAATAAAACACTAACATCTCAGTACTGCATCAATTTGTTCACATCAGGCCTTAGCCAATAAACTCAATAAAGTTGGGTAACCCTCGGGTGAAAACCGTTAAATCGTGAGTTTANACTCTTTCCGGATGTATATTTATATATTTTCATAAAGAGAAATCTTTGAAACATAGTTTCTTCAAAATACGTGGGGTTTCAAATGTACTTTCCCAATAACTGCTTTTTCAAATATTATTTTTCTGCAAGACAGATACCTTTCAAATATACTTTCGAAATAGAAGTCCTTCAGACATAACTTTTCCTGGAGATAATTGCTT
>ML252616.1:8869-30977 GCA_005239495.1 Nicotiana undulata | reverse complement strand
ATACAATATGAAATCTATGATAAAGAAATTCAAGAACAAATACAATATGAAATCTATGTAAAAGATATGAAGGGCTGCCATCTGAGCCAGAAAGACTGACACTCACGTCTCTCTCATTCTAGTGATTTTTCCAAATGCCAATGTAGGACGAAGGAAACTTACAACTTAAAATCTCACTAAAGAAGCAGTAAAATGCCACTAGGGAGAAAAGAAGCACTTCATCTGAATTGCTCTTTTGCTGTGTTTTTGAAGAAAGTTGTTGCTCTGTTTCCGTCAGCAACTTATTGTAATAAATCAGAGTTAAGTAATAGAACTTGGACAGTTTTTCTTATTCATGCTTGAAACGAAAAACTAAATCTAAGATTCTCTTGCACCTAACGGTGTGGCCCAAGGTCAATGAAGTGGGTGCGAACCTTGGAGACCAGGGTTCAAAGGTAAATCTTTGTTGGTGAAGGTAGCAGATATTCGATGGAATAGTCAAGGTGTGCTTGCAGCTCGCCCAAACCAACATTTTAATAAAGAAAAAATTGAGAGTGGAGGTGTTACATAGCACGTGTGGAAATTGTGGAATAATGAGCTGGCAATTAGTTGTCACTTAGCTGAGTGGTTAGGCAGTTAGTGGGAGCAATTACAGTTAATTATAACATGTAAATATCATTTAGATAACTTCATCACTTTGTCTATATATAATCGATGTACTCTATACAGTTGAGCATGATGAAAATGGAAAAATGAATTATCTCCAACTAATTCTCTAGAATTTTCTCTCCACCATTGTTGAACTCTCATCTTCATCTCTTCTGGTTAAACTTCATTATGGTATCAGAGCACACGACCATTTATATGGTCTCTATGTGAAATCGAATCACTCAGAACATTCTTCATCGAAGCTCATCAATGGCGAAAAATGTCGATAATGAGTCACCGGAGAAATTGAGCCACAATCATCCACTTTTCTGCAATCGACTGATAATTTAGGAACCGTATTGATATCCTTGCAATTGAACAGAACAGAGAACTATTCCATCTGGAGTAGAGCGATGGGAATTGCGATCCTAGGGCGAAATAAGCTAGGGTTCATCAATGGCTGTTGTAGGCGAGACAAGTACGGACCGAATTTGGTGGATCTGTGGGAAATATGTAACGCAATTGTGTTTTCGTGGATCATGAATTGCGTATCACCAGAGTTACTCAGCGGAATCATATATTCTTCTAATGCATGTGATGTTTGGAAGGATTTGAAGGAGAGATTTGACAAAGCTGATGGCTCTCGTAATTTTCAATTGCACAAGGAGATTGCTACTGTGAGTCAGGGCACTAGCACTATTGCGACCTATTTCTCCAAAATTTGATCACTCTGGGCAAAGTTTGACAGTCTTGCTCCAATTCCGGAATGTGATTGTGAGAAGTCTAGGGATTTTGTTGCATTCATGAGGAGACAAAAACTTCTGCAATTTCTTATGGGATTAAATGAAACATATGAACAAGCGAGGGGTCACATATTGATGATGGATCCAATTCCTTCTGTTAACAGAGCTTATTCTATGCTGATTGAGAGGGAAAGTCAGAGGACTATGACTAATATCTTTATTGCAACTGAAAATTTGGAAGTTGCGGCATTAATGACTACAAGAGGTGGTAATGGAGGAAATATTAATGCTCAGAGGTTCAAGAAGAATTATAATGTCATATGTGACTACTGTAAGATAAAGGGACATACTCGTGAAGGATGTTTCAAGCTGATTGGTTATCCGACTGATTTCAAATATAAGAAGAGGTTTGGGGGTATCATGGCAAACAATGTCATTGTTGAAGAACATAGGCGACATGAGACTGGAGTAGACAGAAACACAAATGCTAATGCACCACAACAGCACTTTGCACCACATTTCACCTCAGAACAATATAATCAGATCCTGAAGCTTCTCAATAAGGAACCTCTACCTGAAACATAAGCAAATATGGCAAGTAAGGCAGGTAGTATTAATGCTTTCTTAACACATATCAAAGAAAAGGCATGGATAGTTGACAGTGGTGCAACAAATCATATGGTCTCGGATATAAATATGCTGGATATGAAGCAAGAAGTAAGTAGAAACGAGACAAAGAAAGTTTATTTACCTAATGGTGGAGTTGCATATGTAACACACATAGGATCTTGCAGATTGGGACAAGCAGGGACGATAGAAAATGTTCTGTACATTCCTGACTTCAAATATAATTTGTTATCTGTAGCAAAACTCACAAGAGCATTGAGTTGCTCTATTTTTTTCCCCCTGATTTCTTTGTGTTCCAGGACCTCTGTAATGGGGAGGTGAGAGCAATTGGTAGGGAGGATGATGGTCTCTACATACTACCTCGGAATACTGGAGAAAAGGAGAAGAATAAAGTTACTGGATATAAAGCAATTTGTGGCACAAAAGGCTTGGGCATGCTTCAGCAGGAGCAATAAAGCAATTTTTTTCCTTAGGGTATGGTGATTGTAAGGAGAGTTAGAAAGCTGTTCTATATGTCCATTAGCTAGGCATGTTAGATTGCCGTTTAGCTCCAGTACTAGTAGGGCAGAAGCAAATTTTCATTTGATACATATTGATGTATGGGGACCATATGGTGTACAAACACATGATGGGAATAAACTCTTTGTTACTATTGTAGATGATCATTCTCGGATATGTTGGGTGTATCTGCTGAAGATAAAAAGTTATGTGATTGTGATTCTGAGAAATTTTATTCACATGGTAAAAACACAATTTGATAGGTGTATCAGGATAATAAGAACTGATAATGGGACAAAGTTTGTTAATAGTGAATGCAGCAAATTATTTCAATCTTTTGGCATAGTACATCAAAGAACGTGTGTGTATACACCTCAGCAAAATGGCATTGCTGAGAGAAAACACAGACATATTCTTGAGATTGCAAGAGGATTGAGATTTCAGGGTTCAATTCTAATAAAATTTTGGGGTCATTGCATCCTAGTTGTTGTGTATATTATAAATAGGTTACCTTCTAGTGCTTTAGAAGGTAAGAGCCCATTTGAAGTGTTTTATGGGAAGAAACCCTCTCTTGACCATATGAGGACTTAGGGTGTCTATGCTATGCCAAGAGGATGAATGTGCATGACAAATTTGAAGCCAGGGCTATTGCAACAGTTTTCATGGAATATTTCTCTGTTACAAAGGGATATATTCTGTATGATTTGTCAAAGCATAATTTTTTCATTAACATGGATGTTTTTTTCAAGGAAAATACATTCCCATTCAACATGAAGTTATCACACATAGACCACATGTTTTTAGAAGTGGACAGTCAGGAGCAACTTCAGCAGACTCCAGATGCAGCAATGAATCCAACTATGAATATTGATTCAACACATGAAGCATTGTCCCCAACAGCTATGCATTCTTTTCCTACAAATATGCCACATGAGGATGTTATTCCTACAACACTGACCCAACCCCTTACCACTTCTGAAGGTGTTCCACTTAGCAATGACACACCTATTTCCATACAGACAAATCTACCACCTCCACAGGAACTCAAAAGGTCTAGCAGAGATAAGAGAGTGCCTATATGGATGACAGACTATGTCATTCCATCACAGCAACATCAACTTTATTCCATTAGCAATTCAGTTTGCTATTCCACCTTGAAGCCACATTATCATGCTTATTTACAAGCTTTCTCTGCAGTAACTGAACCACTCTCCTTTCATGAAGCCTCACAAGACAAGTTGTGGATTGAAGCTATGAAAGCCTAAATTCAAGCACTTGAAGACAACAAGACCTGGAAGTTGATGCCATTGCCAGCAGGAAAAAAGCCAATTGGTTGCAAATGGGTGTACAAGGTGAAATATAAAGCAGATGGAACTATAGAAAGATACAAGGCTAGGCTCGTGGCTAAGGGTTACAATCAAAGAGAGGGGCTTGATTTCTATGAGACTTTCTCTCCGGTGGTAAAGATAGTAACTGTTAGAGCTATGATCTCTATTGCTGCTGCTGAAGGCTGGCACATCCATCAAATGGATGTCTATAATGCCTTTCTCCAAGGTGACTTGCATGATGAAGTATACATGGACTTACCTGAGGGCTTTACCAGCCAGGGGGAGTCTAAAGGAATGGTTTACAGGCTGGTTAAATCCCTATATGGCTTAAAGCAAGCGAGTAGACAATGGAATGTGAAGTTGAATGAAGCACTAATCCAACAAGGGTTAACTCAAAGTTGTTTGGACTACTCTTTGTTTACAAAGAAGCAGCGAAGCAACATTGTGGTCATCCTGGTATACGTAGATGATATGCTAGTTACAAGTAA
Source organism: Nicotiana undulata (assembly GCA_005239495.1). Lineage (NCBI taxonomy): Eukaryota > Viridiplantae > Streptophyta > Magnoliopsida > Solanales > Solanaceae > Nicotiana > Nicotiana undulata. The sequence goes on along the minus strand of ML252616.1, from coordinate 26,666 downwards.
CAATTTGCAAATGATTGAAGATACTAAAAGACAGCTGCATCAATCATTCAAAATAAAGGACCTAGGGGAATTGAGATATTTTCTGGGGATTGAATTCTCTATATCAAACAAGGGGATATTGATGAATCAAAGAAAATACGCCATGGAACTCACATCAGATTTAGGATTGAGTGCTGGGAAACCAAGCTGGACTCCTCTTGACAGCAATCAGAAATTTACTACTATACAGTTGGATGAAATGACAGGGTTACAAGCTGATGAGCCTTTGGCAGATAGAGAAAAATATCAAAGACTCATAGGGAAGTTGTTGTACTTGACTCTAACCAAGTTGGACATTGCATTCTCAGTACAGACACTCAGCCAGTTCTTACAAGAGCCAAACCAGTCACACTGGGAAGTGACACTGAGGATAGTGAGATATGTAAAGAGGGATCCAGGAATAGAAGTATTGATGAGCAGCAAAAAGGGGAATAAGTTGACTGCCTTCTGTGGCGCTGATTGGGCTTCATGCCCAAACACAAGAAGGTCAGTGACAGGATTCATCGTGAATCATGGGGAATCAGTGATATCGTGGAAGTCCAAGAAGCAGAATACTGTGTCAAACAGTTCTGCAGAAGCAGAATACAGGAGTATGGCATCAGTTGTATCAGAATTGGTTTGGTTAATAAACTTGTTCAAGGAGTTAGGTGCAGAAGTGGAATTGCCGGTGAACATACACAGTGATAGCAAGGCAGCTTTTCAAATAGAGGCTAATCCTGTGTACCACGAGAGGACTAAGCACATCGAGATCGATTGTCACTTTATTAGAGAAAAAATACAGTCAGGGATGATTAAAACAATACATGTGTGTTCAAGAGATCAATTGGCAGATGTGTTAACCAAAGCATTACCAAGACAGCAACATGAGTACCTCATATCCAAGATGGGGATGCTAAACGTATTCGCACCCTCCATCTTGAGGGGGAGTATTGAGAGTGGAGGTGTTACATAACACGTGTGGAAATTGTGGAATAATGAGCTGGCAATTAGCTGTCACTTAGCTGAGTGGTTAGGCAGTTAGTGGGAGCAATTACAGTTAATTATAACATGTAAATATCAGTTAGATAACTTCAACACTTTGTCTATATATAATCTATGTACTCTATACAGTTGAGCATGATAAAAATGGAAAAATGAATTCTCTCCAACTAATTCTCTAGAATTTTCTCTCCACGATTGTTGAACTCTCATCTTCATCTCTTCTGCTTAAACTTCATTAGAAAATCCTAAGCTTCTCTTTTGTTTCCTCATCCCAATTCCCATTCACTGTCTGGTACAACTTAGCCATATCTCTGGACAAGCTACTATTTGTTCTTTTCCTTATCAAAATAACCCTTATGAAATGAAAACTGAAACTTAACATGATGTAAACTCGCAAGTAGTTAATCATTCTGTCATCTTTGAAGAATCATGTCCCTGATACACTTCTGCTCTTATTTGAGTCACTGCTTTCGTTTGCAAGAAGTTGACTTGCTGAATTAGATGAATCCGTCATATTTCTTGCTTTCTACACTGGCTAGATTGTGGAAACTGTAGTTGCAGAATGGTTTAGCCTGGAAAAGTTAGATCAGTGGTCAACAATCAGTGTCTCTCTTTCTACTCATTCTATACAAATCATGCATTCACGATTCTTAATTAATAGGTTGCTATCTTTTGAGATTATCCTATCCACGAGTTCATGTTACAAGTTGAGAAGGATTGGGGTCTTGTCATAGGACTCAACAACATTGGAAAAGGTATTTGACCTAGTTGCAAATATTTCAATCTCTTTAATGCAATCTGTTGAAGCCTCACCTGAATAACTGTGTCTTCAAGTTAACACATCAATACTCATTTTAGACTGTGACCTGTTTCACTAGCGAATTCTCTGTCCCAAGCAAGAAAATCATGTTCTTTTAATAATTTATCTTTTTTGTTGTTTTCATCAGGTATCCAAACAAAAGAACGGTAAATTCAACTTTTTTTAGTTTTTGTTTCCTATTCTCTTGCCTTTTCGTTTTTCATTTTGAATTCAAGTTAGCGTCTAGGTCAAGTAACTGCGATTCTTTTATGAACGTGGTGGGCTGTTCTGATATAGCATTTTGCTTGATCTGAATCTGAGCATGTGAAAGCATCAGATTCCTTAGAGGATCTCATTGATGACTTGCCATATGTAAGCCGGAATCATCTGACCAAATGATAGTCTCTCCTGATGTTCTGCAACCTTGACCATTGTTAGCTGCTGCAGTGTCTTCAAAATGAGGAAATAGCAAAAATTCATCTAAAATGTTAGTAAGGATATCTGTCTCTTTTTGTAACCAGATATGAATTTTGCTGCCAAACTGTCATCAGCCACATGTTTTTAGAAACAATGATGTTAGAGATTACATATCTGATACATTGCACATCTGATATTCGGATGAACTTCTGTTGCTATTACAATCTTCAGTCTCCAAGTGAGGCACTTACAGATTGTTAGTTCTTGCATCACTGCACACATTTGACTCACTGCAGGCATTAGCAGACTTCCGAATAGGTGAAAAGATGGTCTCCAAATTGGATGTGCAGGTTAATGCTGCAGATTCTGCTTTGGGATGCATGCATATGTTCAAACATAAAACTATATATGAATACATAGTCCAGGAAAACCTCTATGTGCAGCCAGTGCTTATGTTTAAACCACATTGATTTATTACAGCTAAACGATATGTTGATCACAGGGGCGGCCCCGACGAATTTTGTGGCCTAATTTTCTTATTTGAATTCTATTTTTCTACCCTTTTTTTAGATGCAAAGTTATTTGTATTTTTTTTTATAATCAATTTCTCCTAGTAAGTCTTTATCAGTTGACAATATAGCTAATCTATTTAACATTAGATAAGATTTTATCAGTTTTAATTTTGAAAACTTCTTTCTATTGAAGCAATAATAAAATCTTTTTGTATATTAATTAAACTGTTATCTTCTAATTGTACTATTTTACTTAACACTTTTAAGTCAGAAAATAAATCTAAATAATCAATATCAAATTGATTATTATACTTTACGAAATTCAAGATCAAGGCATTTTTTTTTCTTCAAATTTTCATCGTCTAGCGATCTTAGTTTTTTACCGCTAAATAGAAACCAAGAATGTTTTCATATGCTTTGAATTGTTTAAATCTTTTTGAAGTGAAAAAATAGGCTTGTCTACTATGTTTAAAAAGTAATCAACTCTAAAAAGACTCTTCGAGAGATTTTGAGATTTCATTATCAACGTTCTCATCAAATTACTTCTTCTTATATATCACACGTTTTTTTACGAAATTTCGGTTCAATATTCATTTCAAATGCAATTTCTTTCGTTGAAATTATAGCAGTTGCAAATCCTTATTCTCTATATATGTTAAAGAAAGAAATCAAATATTTTCACTTCGCTTAACTTGTTTTAACTTGTATATAACCTATCAGGTGTTACAAAGACGGAGTTTAAAGCAGTTGCTTTACTTGCTTTAGGGAAGGGCCGCCCTCGTTGGTCATGGTTAATAAAGTATATGTACTACAGTAATTGTTTGGGATGTGTAAACACAAGTATGAAATAGTTTTTTCTTACTAACATGGGACCAACTATATATATAATACTGTCCTACCTATGTGAGACCATTATATTTGATTCATATCCTTCCCGTGTAATTCGATTTTAGGATTAGCACACAAAGTTGATATGGACTTGCAGGTAAAAATGAGCTTACCAGACTCGACTTTGGTATTGCGTGAAAAAATTTGAGAATGAATGGGAGCTGGCAAGATCTTTTTAAACTTGTTTGAATGCAGAATAATCATATAAGTTACTATATTTACAGAAGATGCATATGCTTTTTATTTCATTATATTTGTGTGAATTCCTTTTCGTGGAATTACAAAATCAACCTGGAACTTGAGCATAAATTTCGTTCTTATAAAGGAGACTATTGATATTATTTGTTTAGGATAGGCAAGTCTCACTCAATCGATTCATTTTATTTAATGAGAGCATGAAACATTTGTAGAAGAAGTGAATAAAATAATTCAAGACATAAGTGGACATGAGATGAGTGTCACATCGATTGATGAGGCGTTATAAGCCCCTAAACTTAAGCCCCTCATCGTTATTCATTCAAGATCGTGGCTTTCAACTTTCTCAAAATAATAAAGAAGAGTTGCAGCATCAGTTATCTACGCAATAATGCAAAGATGATATGACTAAGTACGTGGCCTGTGATGTTGAAGTTGAACAAATCATTTAAATCCTATCTCCTATATTAGAGATTACAGCAAAAAGACTTGGCATTGTCTAATCTGTATTATTAGCTGATTTTATCAGAATTTTGAAATAAAATTACAAAATACTTTTTATGAGTGAACAGATTATGATAGTAACGATTAAATAAAAATACAAACAATAATTGGTTTTAGCTATTGAATTTGTTCTTTTCTGATACATAACAATTAATTATGTCGAAGAATTTTATTTAGGAGCATTAACTACTAATGAATTACAAGCGACCTGATAATATTGATAAAATTGTCATACATTGTGAGTCAATTTTGGCATTTTTTGTTTGTGCTATAGTGTTACGACAGAGGCGCCAACTCAATTCCTTTAAAAGAAATTTGACATTTTTTTCCGTCGGACTAACATTTTCTGCAACTAATAGTAGATACAAATTTCAGAAAATATTTGATCATAGAGCTCTATAAATGATTCATTAACATGATTTTAACGGTTGTCCCAGAAGGACCGAGGTTAATTAACACCACTATGGTAGAAGTTTGACCAAGGATAATTTTACCTCTATGCAAAAGTTTGAAGATGGTGTATCGTATTTATCGTGAAATTTACATTAAATGGGCACATGCTGGTTTTCAATAATATTGATTACATCCTTCTCTAGGTTAACTGTATTAAGTTCATTTTGGTGGTCAAAAACATGAATCTTGTCCATTAAAGTAATATTAATATATATGGTTCTCAAAGAAAACTTATTTTTTTGACGTGAAATATAATTTATTTATTTGACACTACTTTTATCTTAATTCATCTGAGTGCTCACCATTTTTCCTTTTAATATTTGAATAATTTAATGTATTTCTTATTAAAGTTGAAGAAAAAAGTGACTGTTAAAATCACTAAATTGAACAAAAGAGTTTAGTGCATGTGGCTATGTGGTACCTTATTGCGACCGAAAAAGAAAAAGGAGAAAAATAGGAATTAGAGGTCGTTTGGTACGAGGTATAAGTAGGTATAGTGCTGGTATAAAAATTTAATATCACCTTAATCCTTCGTTTGGTTAGCAAATTAGGTATAAGTTATCCCAGGATTAAAATTACCACCGAAATACTTTATACCTTATAGAGGATGGGATAATTAGTACCGGTATAACTTATACATTCTTCTTACAAATTATGCAATTGTCATATTTAATACAACATACCAAACAATGAATAAAAAATAATTCCAACATAACTTATATCAGTATAACTTATCTCGGCATAAGCAATATTCAAACCAAATGACCCTTACAGTTTTGTGAGTAGCAACATGACCATTTAGGTATTTACTCCCAAGTCCCAATCACGGGCGGACCCCACCTCCGTTTTTATTTCAACGAAGTCTGGCCTGTGCCGCCGAACCATCAACGCTCAATAGCATCAGGACTTCAGAAGACGCAACCACCTACTCATCACTAGTCCGGAACTAAAGTAACCCAATGTTTAATTTGAAGAACTAATATAATAAGAAATTTTTACATTCTTATACCATATATGAAACCTTATCACCCTCTATGTTTAAGATTTGATTTAATTATATTTAGTATATCAAATTACCAAATCTATACCATAATTAATTTAGGATTATAATTAATGGGCAATTTTTTACTCCTTAATTGAAGGGGTATAATTAATGGGCAGATTTTTACTCCTTAATTAAAGGTATCCATATATCCCACAGTTCTCTCTCCCCATCATTTGTAACCAGCCATTTTCCCCTCCCCTTCCTTCCTCTTCTCCCTTCCTTCTTCTTCAAATTGTAGAATTCAGACCTTCGAGATTCAACAAGTCGAAATTGCTACATTCTGTTCTTCATCGTTTTCAGAAATTGGCGATCATATATATGTTCTTCATCTTTTCTTCTCTCAAATCCACCATTGACAACCATTAAAAAGCTTGAAAGCTTGAATTCAAATTTGGGTTTTCAAAAATCATTATTTGTTTGGATTGGGTGTTGTTGAAAATAATCGGGAATATGGTTTGGAGTTTATATCTCAATTTTGAGGGTTTTTGGTGAAGATGGGACTTGGTTTTGACTGATTTTCAGATTGAATCTCGAAGAAGAAGAAGAAGAAGAAGAAGAAGAAGAAGAAGAAGAAGAAGAAGAAGAAGAAGAAGACATATTACAGAAATTGTAGATAAATTGTAGTTAAATTGTAGTTAAATTGTAGATAGTGTCCAGAATGTAGTTAATGTATAGTTTTTTTGTAGACAAATTGTATTCTAAACATCATAATAACTACATTTAATATAACTACAAAATTTTCTATTCATCTACAAAAATTCTACAAAAAAACTAAAAATAAACTACAAAGTCAAACAGATCTCAATATCGTATCACCCAATTCTCATTCGATTGTAGTTTAATTGGGATTTTCGACATAATTGCGTTTTTTGCAGAAGATTTGTAGAAGTTTTAGTCATTTTTAATTTGTGAAAACAAAAAACAAAGCATCTACAATCAAAATACAAATAATCTACAATTTATCTACAAAATATCTACAAACTGGGTACATTGAATAGAAAGAGACGAAAATTAATACAGCGTGATTTGCGTTTGAAAATTTCTGAAAGAATCTTTAATTCCCCAATATTAGCGCACCTAAATAAGGAATTTTAATACTACAATGATTCCTTATTTAATGAAATATCTGAAAGAATATTTACTTCCTTAATTTTAGCGCATAAATAGGAAGATTATATCTACTAAGATTCTGTATTTAAGCATTGTATCTGTTTTGTAAAAAGACTATTAACAGGACGGGTAAATTTCAAATCATGAACATATTTAGTAATATAGTTTCATATATGGTATAAGAACGAAAAAGTCTCATATAATAATGCACAACAAATCTACCTACAACGCATGCCAGATATGCGTTATACCATCATGGCCAAACGCCTCGGGCTAACGGGCCTTGATCTTACGTAACCAAAAAAGTTCAAACTTTTTTTCAATGTTATGTAACTCTTTTTTAATATATATTACATCTTTTTTCTAGATTAAATGTGAAATAATCTAACATTACAGGAATTTTATTACAAATTTGTATTAAATTTTCATGAATCATGAAAATTGTGAACAAATTGTAGTACGGAAAATTTTCACGAAAGTAACATCACATTTCTAATTTTGGTGGAATTTGATTTTACAAAATGGCACTCTACTAACTGCAACTCCACGGTTGTACATTGGATGCGACAGTGCATATATCACTTGCTCTGTAAGCTTTCATAATTAGAAGTACTTCCTTCTTGACATAGACTAGGAAATAATTAGAAGAGAGAAAAGAAAGAAAAGGAGAGGGGTGAAAATAGCACGGGCTAGTCATTTTTTGCATCGGTAGTTGAAAAATAATGCATTTGCAAAATAAGTTACAAAATTATATACTAGAGATTGATGCACTTGTGTATGAACTTCCAGCATATTATGCTGGAACTGCAACACGCGGAAAGTTCCAGCATAATATATTGGATATTGGAACACCTGTGTATGAACTTTCAGCATATTATGCTGAAATATTTTCCGGATTTTGAACAGTGTTTTCGTTCAATATTTATCTTTACATGAAAAATGACTAAATTTCGATTATTTTGAAACTATGACTATTTTTCAACTACCACTTGTAAATCTGACTATTTTTGAATTTCACCCGGGAGAGAGTAATAGCCTGTTTTGCCAAGATTTTTATTTATTTTTTCAAAAGTGCTTTTGGCCAAAAATTGAGGTGTTTGGCCAAACTTTTAGAAGGAAAAAAAAGTGATTTTGAAGAGAACTAAAAGCAGGTCTTGAGAAACAGAAAAAATATAGTTTTTCTCCAAAAGAACTTTTCTGAGAAATATTTTTGAAAAAATATATTAGAAGCAGTTTTTAAAAACTTGATCAAACACTAATTACTATTTAAAAGTACTTTTTAAATTAATTAGTCAAACACAAACCGATTCTCCTGAAGTATATTTTTCTGAAAAATAATTTTTTAAAAAGTACTTCTCAAACTAATCAGATTTTAGAAGAATAGCAGTCTATAATATATTAAACGCCAAAGGGATCAATGATATAGCTTGCTCCTTACTTAACCATAACCAAAAATTGGTCCCACTCCCATCCCCACTTCTCCTCTCATCTCATCTATCTCCTGTCTACTGCCATTGCGGCTGACCCCACTACTCTCACAAATTTGTTAACCCAACACCATCACCACTGCCCATTGGGCTTGTTCTTAATTAAAGTCACTTCTTTAGAGTGCGTTTGGATGAATTTGTTTTAAGGAATTTTTAAGCCAAAAAATTAAGTTAGAAATTTTTAATTTTAACTTTTGACTTATTTGTATCATTTTAGCTTTAAAAATAAAAGCGTAAAATTAAATTTTACTTTATCCAAGCACTATAAAATAATTTAAAAAACTATGATTCCTTAAAAGCACAATCGGCTCTTAATCCGTCGCACACTCAAAACCATAGCAAAGACATTCCCATTTTTTTCCCTCCCTCGGTAATCCCCTTCATACACTACAACTCTTTTTATAGTACTACTTGTTAAACTTACGGCTCTGTTCAACTCTCTTTCTTCCTTTTTCAAGCCATTTTCATCCTTTTCTTCAGTGCTTCTGCACATTTCTTCTACTGAATGCACATAACTTGTGCTTTTTCTTTCTTTTGTTTCCTTTTAAGCATACAAGTTTTGATTGAGTTTTATTTTCCTTATTCGTGGTGTAAATTAAATGCTTTTCATTCTTCAGTCAGCAGCGAAGATCTAATTCCTTCCTCCATTTTAAGAAAATAATTCATTCGCAATTACTCCTATACTATATCCAACAAGTTTCTTTGTGGATTACATTCACATCTCTATTCGTCTCTCCACGCATTCTTTCTGTGAACTACAGATTTACCATAAATACTGCTGCATTCCCCTTTTTTGTTTTTCACTGGGGAACGCAGTAAAAAAATGAAAATGAATGTGAATTCTGTTATTGTGTTGAAATTGGTTCTGCTAATTTGCTGGCCATGGCTGGTTTACTCAAAAGGAGAAGAGAGTCGGCTTTTGGTCAACATGACTCTTGTCCATAACGCTTCTACTCTAGGAGCATGTAATAACCCCATGCCTATCTTTATTGAGAGCTTTAATTTCTTTTTTACCAATCATTAATAATTTCAGTACCAAACGCAAAAATTTCCATTAAAGCAGTAGTTTATGACTATTTTTTGTACAGGTAACAAAGTAATTAATGATAACATTGAATTTTGAATTTGCAGATTGTTTGGATGGAAGTTTGCCTGCGTATCACCTGCACCGAGGATTTGGAGCAGGAGCAAGCAATTGGCTTTTGCAATTTGAGGTAAGTCACTGATTCCTTTTTGGAGTTTCCTGTAGAGGGGAGGTAAATGAGATTTCTTTGTTTGCTGCTTTTCTGCACTTCTTGATCAATGTGCCTGCAGCCTTTCTTTAGTAACTCCTTTTTCAATTTATTTTGAACCTAATTCCTTTTTAATCCGTGCTATAGAAAGAATTATTCATTTTCCTATTTAGAAACTATTTACTTTTATATAATTATTTATAGCCACATAACATATATGTGTTTCATTTTACGTCACAAATTTAATTTTTTATTTATTTAAAATTTCGTATTCAGTCAAATGGGAGGGACTAATTAGTAGTTCTCTCTACTTTTTCTTTTGGTGACAAAACACTAAAACAGATATCGTGGGCGTTTCGGTTAGAACACGTTTTGACGTTGGTTTAGGAAGTTAGAAAACAACCTTAATGCTGTTTTTAGGTCTTGTCTCATTATTTGGGAAATTGAAATCCACTTTTTTCTTTTCCTTTTCATTTAATCACTCCAAATTGATCTTTTTACGTACTAAGTAGTATTTCCTTTTTGTTTCCGCTTTCTTTGTATTTGGCCAATGTGGCTAGAGAAAGAACTTTTTTTTCTTCCTTTCATTCACTTGAGATAAGTTTAATAGTAGCATAAAGACGTATGGCTGATGTTTCTCTAATTTTTAATCATATTCAAATGTTTACAATGCTCTAGGAATTTATTAACATTTTTTTTATAGTAAAAGTTAAGCTAAACAAATGCACAAGCTTTCTATGAATTTCTTTCAAAGTTCACTGCAAAGACACACATCATTATTTTCGAGAAACAAAACACAGGACCAATTTCAAAACTATAAATCCAAACGGGAGATATAACCTTAAATTCGTTACTCTGATTCGCTTTAAATTGAACATCTAATATTTGATTTCACATAGAGTATTTATGAAGGGAAAAAAAATCGAAAAAATCCGAAACCCCCCAAAAAAAGAGATAAAAAAACCCGACTTTTATTGGTTTGATTTGGTATTTAGATTTAATAGCCCAATACAATTGGTTTGAGTTGATACTTAGAAAATCCAAACCAACCCGACCGATTTATATCCGCTTAACACGATATGTGTAAAAAGAACATTTGATATGCATAAAGAGGACAAACAAGGCAAAGAGAAACTTTCTGTGATTATGGACATGATGGTTTAAATAGGCAAAAGTAATGGGAAGGAGTGACGGAATTATTTATGCATTAAGATTTAAGATGCACTAATGTAACACGCCTCTTCAAATGTTCCTAGTTTTTTTCTACATGCATTAAGATGTCATACAGTTTTTATTATCTGCAAAAAATAAAAAATTAAATGTCTTAGTTATCTGATCATCTGGATTTAAGAAAAGGAAAAAGCATGTAGAGGAGAAGGGTGAGTCTAATTCTTACTTTTAGATTGATTTTTAGGGAGAAAAAGAGGGAATAAGGAATAAAATTAAGGATAAGGTCGTGAACCAAATTTTCTTTCCATATGTAAATGAAACTTTGATCAGGTCGAATAAGATTAAGTTTATTAACAGAATAATAATTCTTTATAAAAAGTATTACTGTTAAATGAGATCAAATTTCTTTTTTCATTAAAAATTCAAAGATATAAAGTTACCACTCGTATTCTCACCTTTTTCTTTCTCTTTTTCTTCTTTTCATCCAGTCCAAAACATGAAAAAGTGTAGGCACGGATTCTAGTATTCTAGTGTGAAACTTCGACGATCTTATGACTTATCAACCTAAAAAGGCTGAAAAAGATTGGTGAGTGGAACAGAAACATGTTTGTCCCTTTATCTAAAAACGGACCCCTACTCTCTCATTCAATCTGTCCATTTCCGTTTCTCAATAATTAGGTTTTCACTACTATTTGTTACTGATAACAATAGATTAGAAGTTTATCCTGTCAATAAGTTCCTCCAGTTGGGCATATGGCCATTCTTTTTACGACATGACAACGTGCATATGGACCACAAAAGAGAGTCAAAAGTTAATGTCATTTTAAGGAGTATTATATGTAGGACTAGATGTAGAAAAAGACACTATAACCGCTGCCATCTTCTTTCTACTTTTCTTTTTAAATTAAGATTTCTACATATTTCAGAATTCGAAATCGGAAAAACACAAAAACATTAGATGGTGCATGTGCGAGTATAAGGTAGCAAGTATATTCCATGAAATAGGGCAAAGGAAATTGATTCGGACAACATTATTATATGTATAAAAAAAAAACTTAGCTAGAATAATTAGTAAGCTATTGAAATTAGAACTCATGATACTAATAATTGAATCTTTTGTGTTTTTGGCTACTTTACTGTTTAGGGGAAAAAGTTGCATTACATTACATTACACTAGGCTAAGAAAAACAGACGAAAAAGTGAAAAGGAATGGGCATGCAAGTTTGTCCAAGAAGTATTTCTTCGTCCTTAACACGAGGTCTCGGATTTGAGTCCCTGGGTACGAAGTCACCTTTATTACGGAGCGTTTTACCCTCAAATATGGGAGATTTAGTCGGGCCTCAATATGGGTACCGGACACCGGATGTGAAACCAAAACAAGAAAAAAAAAGTCTGACATTTTAATTTCATATTGATTGCAATAACAGGGTGGTGGGTGGTGCAATGATATCAAATCATGCTTGGATAGATCCAAAACTCGGCGTGGATCAACTCGTTACATGAATAAGTGGGAGGTCTTCTCTGGCATTCTCAGCAACAATGCGTCTTTAAATCCTGGTAATTCACAAACTTTTCTTTATACCAAGGAACAAAAAAAGAAGAAGAAAATTTACACGGAAGCATGTGAAATGCCAATCTGGTAAGTAGGAGGTACAAAATGCTGTCAATGTAGTATTCTTGTGTGACAAGGTCCATGTTCCTCACGTTTGATGTTCTCCCTTTCCACGTGATTAATAAATAGTTTTGAGGACGAAGTAGACAGCGTATATATATTTTGGTTTGTCTATCATCCCAATCTAAAACATTGCATTTCGATCTCAGCTACGATGTCATCCTATTAATTTTTCACTCCGGTCCACGATAAGTGATTTTTTGGCTTTTTTTGTGGTACAAAATAAATGATTTTTTCAGATTTTAAGAATAAATTAATTATTTTTCCCTACATTGCCCTTGATTGTAAACAATGTTTTAAAAAGCGTGGGCGTAAGGCGAGGCGTTTTACATATGCCCAAGCGAGGCGTAAGTCCCATAAGTATTTAATTTTTAATATTTTATAAAATAATATAATCACAGTAAATATTTATAAACAGGTAAAATTGCATAAAAATTAAAGAAAACTATTAATGTGTGATATATATATATATATATATATATATATATATTTATAACTAGTCAAAACAATCTATTATACGCTACTTAGAAGCTCAAGTAACTTGAGTCGAAAGGAATAAAGTTTTCTACGTGAAGGAACAAAAAGGATGACTAACCTGCAATTGAATTTTGAACTTGTTACTATGAAAGAGAATGAAGTTCTCTTTGTATTTGTAAAAAAAGAAGTTGAATATTCGTTGCTTTTGGAGATATTAGGAGACTAGCGAACAAGATAAAGAATTGGGAAAAACCATGAATTGGGGCTTCAATCAATAAAAAAAGGTCTTAACTGTTAAATTTAATACATTTCAAAGTCCTTTTTAAAACTTTTGAGTCATTACCAAGCTGAATTTTGAGAATTTGGGTATTATATGAAGATCTTATTCAACAAATTTTGTTTTAATTGAAAAAATCTTTGGGACTTATGCCTCACTAAAAAAATGCGCTCCGAATGCCCGGGCGTACGCCCCGAATTGCTGGGTGTATGCCTCTTGAGACTTTCACCCCACACCATCGCCCCCGGGCGTTTTTGGTGCGCCTTGCCCCAGGGCTCGTCCCGTAAAACGCCTTTTAAAACACTGATTGTAAATAGTGTTGGAGTATGTATTATAAGTGATTATGTGAAGAGATAGTAAATGTTAATATAATCAATTTTATTGCTAATTAATGTTAAAAAGTGAATTTTTTAATACGTGTCAAAACAGTCAAAACAACCACTTATTTGGACCGGAGGGGGTAGATTTTTCTTGTTTTGTCTGATCCTCTTATCAGTTAGATTGGTTTTGAAGTCCAAAAGTAAGGAATCTGCCTGCCGTATATTTGATTATTACTATCAGTTTCTTAGATATTGCGGGAAACAAATGTCAATTTTGTATGCCCTGTTTTAGGTCCAGCATCTAAAACATTTACCCAGTCAGTTAATATGGACAAAGAAAACAGAAATTAATCAGTGTCTTGTTGAATTGTGAGGAAGCTAAATGGGTGCACCGACAGCCAGGTAGAACTTCGAGGACAGCAAAACAAGGCAAATAGACCACTTTTTCTAACATTTTACATGATTTATGCATTTTCTGACCTCTACCCTGCATTTCCATCGTACTCTCCAGTAAAGCCTAGCTAAAAAGGATTTCTCTTGAAATACTTACTTACACTCATATTTATACTAACCAAATAATTTAACCTTAGCCGTTAACCTCTTGAAATACTTACTTACACTCGATATTTATATTAACCAAATAATTTAACCTTAGCCGTTAAAAGTTAAAAGTGAGAACATCAGTCCAGTGGCGAAATCAGAAATATTTCCAAGGACGTTCAAACTTGAAAGAACTAAAAATGAATTCCCGATAAAAGACGTCAATATATATTTTATACATGTTAAATCAGTATTTTACTTATATACACAGCGTAATTTTTCGCAATACTGCAGGATGAGTTGACCACCCTTCTTCGCCCCTGTGAGAGTCCATGTTATTTTTTCCGGCTTTCTAATTTGGTGATGTGACTGAGGCGTGAACTAAGGTTTTTTAACAAGTCAATACTCATCCGGTCCAAAATACTAAGTTATTTTTTGGTTGTTTTCATATATATTAAGAAATTTAATTTTTAACATTAATTAGTAATAAAATTGACCATATTAACCTTTTTATATATCTTCACATAAATACTCTTATTATATAATCTAATATTATTTTCTCCAAGTACAATATAAAAAAAAAATTTAATTTATAAAAAAATAATTTGTTTTGGACTACAAGAAAAAGTTAAAATCACTTATTATGGACAGGAGGTAGTAATGTTGAGGAGTTATGAATATTGTGTGGAATCTCGATCGACACCGGTAAAAAAGGTGGTCTCTTCATTTAATAATCTTTTCCCTAATTTTCCTTTCTTTTATCGTAACTTGAGAGTTTCTCACTTCTTCAACAGCAGCATGATTTAGAGACTAAAGCCTAGTTGGAAAGTAATTACGTACACGGAGTCAAACTTTGTTTCAAATGTAATTGAATGAATCGGATAAGACTATTTCTTTACAGTTATCAATACTTTATCATCCTTTTGCGTATTAAGGATAATCTTGTTCTGAATTTCCCTTTTCATGTGCAATGATAAACTAACATGGTTAAAAAGATTTTTATATATTCTAAATGATTTGAAGAATTGCGTGAGGAGTCTGTAACTAACTAATGGAGAAGTCGAAAAACAAATGCAGATTTCTACAACTGGAATCGGGTGAAGCTCAGATATTGTGATGGAGCCTCATTTGCTGGTGATTCTAAGTTCTATAATGGGGTAAAACTCTCTACCTCTTGCACACACCTCTGCTTCTTGCAGTATTTATTCCTCTTAAATATTCCCACTTTGTGATTTTTTTGCCTTTGTAGTATTAGATTCGTGCCCACTAGATCCTGTTTATCAAGTTTCTATGAAATTACTTTTCTAGTCCTCATTATTGTTTGGTTATTATATAACAACTATCAATGCGGTGTCCTAGTAGCTGCCCGCTATTTCCAAAATAAATATTTGTTTGATAGTCACCTATCTAGAGTGTTTTAAGTGAGAGTTCAGCACTTCAGCTTAATCGGGTGCTTTGTTTTTCCTCGTGCCAAATGATCAAATTTCTTTGGTTTGTTGCTGTTTTATCTGCCAAACTATGTGTGTATAGAACCAGTAGAAGTCATGAAAGTAATAGCCTGTTTGTTAGGCCAAGCTGGAAAAATCAGCATATTTTGAGAAGTGCTTTTAAAAAAAGTAGAATAGTGTGTTTGGCTAATTAATCTGAAAAACACTTTTGAGCAATAATCAGTGTTTGGCCAAACTTTTTAAAAAGTGCTTTTAAGTATCAAATTACGATACATGTTATTATGGTGGGATACATGTTAGATGTCTCAAAGCCAATTACTTTTGCCTTTGGACTCATTAAAGAATTATGGTCTTGATAAAGGTGTATCCGGTCTGAGTTGTACCCTGTCCTTACTATTAACCGAGTCTTTTTCTTGCGTAAAATGAAGCACAGACATATTCCCATAGCAGCGGCGAGCGAAATGGGAGCACATTGCTTTATTTCAGAGGGCAAAGAATTTGGCAAGCAATTATTCTTGATCTTCTCCCAAAAGGTCTCGGGCGAGCTAAGAAGGTAATGACATTAGACATACTCCTTTGCACTTAAACATCTTGTGATAATGACCGTCAAGGCTTAGGACCACAAATACAGTTCGTTAATTATACTTTGGGGAGCAATATGATAAACAGCAATTGGTTCCTTCACCACACACTAACCCCTCCCCATCTTGCCCAATACACAAATATTAGTCTCTTGTGAGGACATAGAGAGGGTAATTAGATGGTCTTGCCTTTCTGAGTTAAATAGTCATTTTCTGTAACAGTAAACAAATAGAGAACTGCCAAAAATATTATACAAATCTGCTTGGGATCGATCTTTCAGTATGTTTATATTATTCAAACTCTGTAACTTTAAGTATATAACATGATTATCTTTTTGTTGATTAATTCTTTTTTTTCCAAAAGACATGTAATACAAATATTTTAACTTCATAGTCTTACTCCCTTACTAAAAGATAGTTTCTGCTTAAAACTATACGGAGTCACTGACGGCATTTCTTTCTAGGCTTTGCTTTCTGGCTGCTCTGCTGGGGGCTTGGCGACCTTTTTGCATTGTGACAACTTCACCAGTTATCTACCAAAGAATGCTAGTGTGAAATGCTTGAGTGATGCTGGATTCTTTTTAGATGAGTATGTTTCTGCCAACTGAACAGGCGAATGTGATTTCCTCTCTGTATTACACTTAATGGGATGTTTGCATTGGTTTTCGCAGGAGAGATATAAGTCTGAACCACACTATCAGATCTTTCTATGAAGATCTTATTTCCCTACAGGTATGCTCTTATCATGGCTAAATAAATTCAGGAATGTTTATACTGCGCTATCTTGTTCTGACGAATGTGGTTTTCTGAAGGGGGTAGAACCAAATCTCAATCAAAATTGCACTTCTACTCTCTACTATCCACACCTGGTATGATCTAAGCACTCTCCTCTTATTTGGTTCATAAGCTGGTGATGAAACTGAGCACTCTTCTAAGAATTCTTGAGATGTTCATGCAGTGCTTCTTCCCACAGTATGCATTACCATACATCAGAACGCCATTCTTCATCTTAAATTCAGCATATGACGTGTACCAAGTAAGATCATTCTGCAATTTGTTATAAACAAGGCATACTTCAGAGTAATGTTTGTGATGCACGGTGCCAGTAATCTAACCATATGCTTTTGCAGTTCCATCACATATTGGTTCCGCCGTCTTCTGATCCTCAAAGGCACTGGTATCATTGCGAGCTCAACGTTACGGCATGCGATCCAAGTCAACTAAATATTTTGCAAGGTTGACAAAGATTGTTATATTATTATCTTTGAAGATGTTGAAGATATAATTAAATAAATGCTCTGACAACTTAAGCTTATAGATGAGATGATCACGCAATTAACATGATTTCAGAGCCAGGCTCGATACCTGGTTATCCAATTTTGAGCATTCATGTTATATTGTACACATTCTAGATGTCCAATCCTTAGTGTACGGGGTTATTAAAACTCCCACATCGATTTTGGGGGTAATTGATTTCCTTATATGGTTTTGGACAATCTTCACCTGATGAACTAACTTTTGAGGTTGAACTAGATCCAAAGTCATTTCTTAACATGATGTCACGCAATTCAACATAACTCATTAATGTAGGTCCTTAGGCAGTTAAATTTTTTTTTTGGGTGGGTGGGTTTTGGGGGGGGGGGGGGGTTT